>BPLR01011901.1:0-33620 GCA_021605095.1 Caerostris extrusa | reverse complement strand
ATTTTGCAAAAAATTATTCTAATACAATACGATAAAATTAAAACTCATCTTTTAAATACCCCTTTTAACACTCTAAGATGGATTGTAGTAGTGACTGTCAATTTCGAAAATTTCCTAGAACTTAAAAAGAAAAAAAAAAAAAAAAGTCAGAAAAAGAAAGAATTTGATTTGTAAAATTACATTGAAGCTGGTTATGCTATGTACAATAACCGCAATAAAATCATTAAAAAACATGTAAAATAAACCTTATTAAATAAAATTTTTAAATCAAAATCAATAATAATGAGTTTTATTCACTTGATAGACAGCAAACATCTAGATCAAGTTCTTGAATGCGTGTTTTCATGGAAGAAAGAAAGAAAGGAAGGGAGGGACAGCTTTTGTTGTGACGGGGCACCAGTAGGTAGAAGTCTGACATGGCTCCGTGTTGCTGAAGAAGGAGGGGCAGTCCTTCCGAGGGGACTTTTTGGGGATACTACTCCGCATTTGCTTATCATTGCATGGGAGAAAAACCCGAAAAACTCCCACTCTATTAGTTAGTCCGATTAACGTGGGAAGATGCTTAATATATCCAACGTTATCGAGTCTCCACGTTTTTTGAAACAGTCTCTACAGCAATGCTTCCAGCGGATTGAACCTCCGCGCTTCTTAATGCTCACCATCACGGCGTAAAAAGGTGTCACTGAGCCATGAGTCGGCAAAATCTTTGTTAAACATGTTTAGCTAACACAATAGTACTTGAATTTTTTAATATAAATATTTTTTTCATTTAGTTTCCAAATTTTTCATTGTTGAGTTCTGAAATTCAATTTTTGAAATTTTAAAGGGTCAATTTGGTTGTCGAATATTTAAAAATATTTTTCAGGCCACTGGAAGGTATTTTGAGAGATAGATAAATAAATGTATCAGGTTAGAAAGTATTAAAAAAAAAATATATGCTATGAAGAATTAAGTTTTTTATGAAATGGTTAATAAATTTATTATCTGTGACATTGAAAGAAACTGTCAGGAATTTAAGAGACCTTGATAAACAAATATATCTTTTAAAAAATTATGTTTAATCAAAAAAAAAAAAATTATTTGTTTTAGATTCGCCATCGCAGAAGGGAATTCCTACTATACAAATAAATTCCGAATCTGGCAAAACAGAGGATTCTACTGAAGTCAAGGCTCGTATATCAGATCCTTTGGAACAGGTACGTTTTCATCGCTGAATAATAATGAACGTTTTATCTTTTCTTTAGCCATTATTGAAAGATTCAGACAAGTTATGACCTGACTATAATGAATTTATTAATTTTTTTAAAATTCTTTAAAATAAAAATCTAGTAAAACTATACAAACTTTTCAACTTCTTTTCTTATTAATGCACGAAATGGAATTAATATTTTTAAATAATTAAGTCAAATATTTTAAAATTTGGTATTTGTTGATTAAAAATGCGCCAAACTGCTTGGCGATTTTACATGACAGCATTTTGAATTGCATAGCCAATGACATAATCGTCTAACAAATATAGCCAATAAATACTAACCGACATAATGTCTAAGCATTCTTTGATGATTAGACACGCCTGGTACAATTTCTGCAAAATTTGCAACCATATGTGAGAACTGTTTGTTGCTGTAAAAAAAAAAAGAAATATTGCAAGGTTTACTTAATGCAATTGAACTCAGATTTAGGATTTACTGGCCAACAAACACTTAAATAAGCAATACTAAAATGCATTTTATTTTGTCCCGGATTCTAGAAATTTTATATAAAAAAAGATATTATAGGTATTGGAGGAAGGATTTAGTTAAAATGAAATAAAATAGCATTTTGAGATTTATTTGTTGCTAATGTGTTGAGTGTGCGTCAACAAATCGTTTCTATTTAATTCTTCATAGAATCATCTAGGGAAAAAAAAAAAAGTAATCGGACTCGATTATAATATACCAGCACACAATTAATTCATTTGTCATGCCTTTATTAAGGAGTCAATTATAATGCACTAGCAGACAATTATTATACTCCTTTATTGTTCATAAAAAATTATTTATTCTATAAAAAATGATGAATTATTTACTGTGAAATAGCTCAAGAATGAAAAAAATAAAATTGCATGTCGGCATTATTTTATAAAAGTTGAAAATTAAAATTTAAATAAACAAATAATATAAAAAAAAAAAAATTTAAAGTCAACTCCTACTTTTTTTCGTTATATTGCAGAAAAGTCCTTTAGAAGTTGAAATTTTCCTATTACATCTGGCGACATTTATTATTAGATACATGCAACTAATTAGATACATGCATTATTAATAAAAATCTAAAAAAAAAAAACCTAAAATTAATGTTATCATGAATTAAATGTGAAAAAACTGATTAACATCCAGTGTCATCCACTACAAGTTTGAAAATGGATAAGAAATTTTCGATTGAAAATTTTATGAATGTATAGTGTGAACTTAGTAGAATTAAAAAAAAATATCCTCTAAGTTTTAAAAAAAAAATGTGCCAAACAATTCGTTAACTTTAAAAAATGTAAATATATTTTGAATGTATTTTTTGTTTTACCATCAAGTTAAGGAGTAAATATCTTAGTTATTATTTTCCTCATGTTTCTGGTTCATTACAGAACAAATAAAATGTACTGAAAAAAATAATTAAATTTCTCCACTTTAAAAGTTTTCCTTTGAAAAAAATTGATTATATTAATATAAAATTCTGATTGATTTGAGTTTAATTTTGAATTAAGATTTATTTAAATAAAGAAATACTGTTGTTGCGTATGTAAACAAGAAGAAAATGTTTGAAGAAATTGTTCATATAAATTTAAACGTATAAGAAATCAAAAAAGTTGAACTGTTTTTATTGGGAAATTTGGAAAATTTTGTTGGAAATATGGAAAAATTTTATCAAAATATGGGAATGAAATCAATTTTGTAATCAAAGAAACTTAATAACTTTTTTTCAATTTCTAAAATGATAATTTGACTTTTTATTTATTAATGGAAACCTTTAATTCAATTCAAAGGTGCTAAGAAAATCCTTAGAAGAATTGAGGATATATGACGCCCTTTGGGTTTTAGATAAAGATGAAAAATTTTTATCAGGTAAGAAATATTATCCTTTTTATCTCAAAAATAAAATTTACTTTATGTTAATTAAACTTAGTAAATTTGTATATAGTTTTTTGAATCTTACTCAATGGATAAAATGACCAATGAAGAATATAATTGGAAATTAAGGATTCTAATTATATTTAAATGGCATTGTAAATTGCCTTTAAAAACGCAAGTGATAAAAAATTTAACTTTTGTAGATTTGAATCAAGAATTATTATAATAAAAAATCGAAATTTAAATTATGAACGAAAATAAAATTTTAAAAAAGAAATAAATTGCTCTTCAGAAAATCTATAGCTAATCTGAAATATTTTCAAACTGTAAATGACTGCTTTCTTTTATAAAATGAACGTAGTTGTTATGCCATTTTTTTTTTTTTTTTCCTTTACAATAAATTTAATATCAATTTTTTAAAACTTACTTATTCGTATATTTTCTTATAAATGATTTTATTTTGTTTTTTTTTAAATTTTCTTAATTACATTAAGGCGTTGCAATTTTCACACTCTTGAACAAATACGATCAGGTAAAAACATTTATTACATTTGATGTTAAGTTTTCTTAAAAGCTTGCTCTTTTGATTTAAATGGAAAAATTAATTAATAAAAGAACTAAGAATAATGAAGATATTGAATAAATATAGTTTCAATGACAGTAGGAAACAAAAATAGAAGAAACTTATTTGTGCTTTAGTAATTCATTCAAATTATTAGATTCATAATTTTAGCACATGTACAATAATGGTAATTAAATTCTGAAATTACATATTTTTTAATAACCGGTATATTAAATAATTCAAGTAAGTACATTAAGTGGGATGCTATTAAATTTTCCCTCCCCTCAAGGGAATAATTTAACACTTCTAGTACACTTCTAGATGTACACTTAAAGAGCCTGAATGCATTGTGAACTCTCAGGGCTTAGAGAATACTGTGAACTTTCAGGGTCTAGAGAATACTGTGCAATTTTAGATCCCAGAAAGCACTGTGCACTTTTATGGTCTAGAGAGCACTGGTAAGTAGGAGACTCCTAGATATCCTTATAAAAATTATTCAACAATACTGTGATAACGAGGAAGTCAATGACGACGTTCGTAATTTTAGCTACACCTTGTTGTACAGATGGAAAGACACCCCATCCTTTTTACGAACACTGGTTTTTGATGATGACGATAAATGAACATATTTACACGATTATAATTAAAAATTACCAAGTCTTCTAACTCCTTGTCCGAAGAACATCTACATACTGCACCTTAACTTTGTATATCCCTTCCTATCTCCAGACATCGGACGTTTGATGGCACGAAGTTTATCTGAATTATCCTAATACAACTCGTGTTATGATTGAAAATGCCCGGTTAGAAGCGATTTTGACCAGTGTCATTGCAATTTGGAGAGTACACCCCCAGTAAAAACATATGGGGAATCATGCTCTCCCTCCTTTCAATTGCTATTGAGCGACTCTGTGGTCTAAAGGTTTAACTTGTCCATGCCCAACGTATACAAAAGAGAAAAAAAAAAATGCTGAACTCTACTCGGCAAATTTCAACTTATGTGTGAACATTCGAGAACGGATGACTAAACTCAGGAATATGCCAATGTTTAATAATGAAAGAGATATATGAAGCAATTGATTGGAATACTATAATAATAGCCAAATTCTGGTCGTAAATGAAGTATGAAATATTCCAAATTCTACAAGAACAATAGCCAAAAGAATATATCAAAATTTGAAAATTCTAGGCATAAAGGAAAATGAAGTATTCCAAATACAATTAGAAGCACTATACAGCTCCATAAGCACGGGGAAATGCCAAAAGTAATATATATGAAAATTCAAGAAGAAGGAATTGATCTACGCACTACGAGTACTTAAGCGATTGAAAATACAAATGTTTAAAATCCCAACCCAAAGCAATGAAAAGTGTTTCAAAACCATACTACAAAATACTTCAAGCAAAAGCCAAATGCACCCGAATATTCCTGAAGACTAGCGTTATTCATGAAGCATTTCAAGAGTTCCTAGAGGGGCCCAAAGTACCATTTTTGGCCAATATTTGCAATGGAGTTTTATTTGCTTGACCCTCATTTTCGGATAACGTCACGGACCTCTAACCAAGAGAATATCATGTTCACACGATAAAAAAAAAAATTGTTCAAAAATGTCTCTGATCTGAAATTAGAAGGGAGCGTAACCTTCGAAGAAATCATTAGAAACCTCGAAGAACTAACCATCTCCAAGGTTTCAATAATAATCGTAATTATTTCATTTGGTAAGATTGAAATGCATATTCTTCTTCAGATGATATAAGGACCTTGAAAATCTTTAGAAAAAAAAAATGGAAAACCCAGTTACAATATTGCCATTGAGATACAAAAGAACAATGAATGCATACTCAAGTTTGTTCAATAAATCTTACTGAAGAAGATGAGAAAATATTCAACTGCCACAATATCTATTCTTTAATTCTTTTGTCGCTTGAATATTAAGTCATGCGACATGGCCCTGTTTTTTATGATGCTTCGGTCTCTTTCAGTGGGATGTCGTATTTTAGGTTAATCAGTCAACGCGTCTACGCTGAAGACAGATTTAGACAATATCTTTTTTCTGCTTCTTTTCAATTGTTTATGGTGGAATATATAATCTAGAACACTTGCGAAAAGTAAAAAGAATGCAAATTCCGGGATAAAAGAATTTGGTGAACAATGGAAGTTATTTTAATTGTTATTTTAGCTTAAATGTTTGCTGCAGTATGCTGTTCCGTTAATATAATAGGAAAAATTAAGTTTGAAACAGTATTTTTCATCATGCATATGCGGGTATTTTGTTTATGAAAATTAATCACAAATTTGTTGGATTTATTTTTAGACATTAAATATCAACCTATAAATTTTTCTCCTCATCTTACAAAGTTCATAGTTATTACTAAAAAAAAAATATATATTTTAAAAGGCATTCTGTTTTCTGAGTTGATGGTCTCTAACTCAGAAAAGAACAGAACACGAACATACTATAATTTTAGGAGGCATTATTTTGCTTTTTTAATATTTATGTTATTCGTACTATAAAAGTTTGTAATTTTTTATTTTTTTTTTAAATTCTTCTTAAATGCATCCTATTTTAAATTTTGCATTTCATTTTTGAAAAAAAAAAAAAATAAAAAAAATCGAGTACTTAAATATTTTGTTTTTGTAAGCCTTGTTTCATATTATTTAATTGTAATGTTTAGGGCACAATTTTAAAAAGAATAATATATTAAGTTAAAATATAGATTAAATTAAAAAAGAATGTCCTTTTTGATGAAGTTTCAGAATTTTTTTATTATTTACATTCTTTTGCAATAAATACTGTCAAAATATAAACGTATTACCGTGTTTTGAAAACAAGGAATGATACCAAGGGAATGTCATTTTTGATGAAGTTTTCTGAATTTTTCATTTTTTTTTTTTCCTGTAATATATATTGACAAAGTAAAATATTTTAATGTATCTAGAAGACAGGCACTGCCAAGGAATATCTTCCAATATCAAAATTAATTTCATTTAGATATTGTTGTTTATACTTTGAATGGGAAACACTTTTAACACAAGAAACATTCTAATTATTAATATTTTGTTTTGTTGTTTTCTAGGTATCATTTACTGTTACTGCAGGCCTTCCTTGCGATATGGTTTTGAACACCCTGGCCATCAGTGGAATAGGAATGTGCAAAGGTTCTTCTTTAGTGTTGGTATTTTGTATCTATCTTTCGAAATGAATTTTCACAAATTGATTTCATTAAATATCTATACAACTCTAAAATTAAATTGCATTTATAACAAAAAATATTAGTATTGATGGCATTAAATAAAACTGATTGTTGATGCTTTTCAACCGCAAGCATTCGCAATGGCGATTATGTAGCAGATTAGACCTGATATAATGTACCCACATTTCGACACCACACATCTGCAAATGGGGTATTTGAGGGTAGGTTTCCTTCTCACCTACTTGACACCAACTAAAGGACTTTTAACCTAAGGATTTATCGTGTCCAGTCCCAGCATAGATATGAATGATGCCGGACTGTGTTGAAATGATGCCGGATTCTGTTTGTCATCACTTATTTAATTTCGAATTTAGCTTTTTTGGTTCTGCAGTTCAACCCGCCATTCAATAGAATTCAGTGCCCTAAATTCTGTTCATTATTTTAGTTGGTTATATTTTATTTCATATTTCATTTCATGTACATACCATGTTAACTTAACTGTGCTATTTTTTTAAAAATAAGTTTAGTAAATTAAAAAAAAAAAAAAATTATGTAAATAAATAAATAAAAATAGATTAAAAATAATATAAAAAAATAAAAATTTTTAATTAAAAAAAAATATATAATAAAATAAAATAAATTTTTAATTAAAAAAAAATTAAAATAAATTTAATTAATTAATTAAATAAATAATACAAAAGACACAAATAAACATAAAATAAAACAAACGCCAAGTTTAAATAACAAGTAAAAATTAAGACAAATAAAAAAAAATATATATATTTCTGGTAATGATACAAAGATATTTGGAGTTTTACAAATATGTTATTAGTTATGTATGTAATTATATATAATTAATTATTAGTTATGTGATTATTTATGTTATATTTATTACACTGTCATCAATATAACATCGGCAACATTTTCAATAAACCGAAAGTATGTAAATATATCAAATTTTTTGATTATAAATAATAATCTCTCGATTTGACCGATTTTAGGTTAAAAAAAGAAATTCTACAATAAGTTCTTATTTATAATCAAACAATTTCATTGATTTTTGATTAAAAACAAACAATATATCTATAATAAGTTATATTAATTAAATTTATTATATTCTTCTCAATATAACATCTGTAGCATTTTCAATAAACCCGGAATATATAAATATTTCAAATTTGGGATTATAAACTATGAAATCATAACCTTGGATTCGACTTAATTTGGGTTAAAAAAAATAAGAACTTACAAAATAAGTTCTTATTTATAATCAAATAATTTCATTATTTTTTGCATAAAAAGCAAACAAGATATCTTAATCGCATATACCCTTAAGAATAAATTAACATATTCTCAGAAATGTACACCACAAAAACTGCAATCAAGCAAATTTCCTATTTTTTAATGCGAATTTTATTAATTATCTAAATTGGATATTGAGTTAGGATTACCAAATATATATGGACCAACCTTAGTACACAATCATTAATTCTTACTTATTTACTCACATGACAAAAAAAAAAATTGGGTAACGTATTTCTGCACAATATTGTTTCACAGTTTTTGAGAATATTTCTTAAGAAAGCAGTGATAATGAAAACGACGTGATTTTCTGTTTGCAGAGTGCTGCCTTGCACTGTTTGGCTCCAAGAAGAAGATGAGTCAACTCAGAGCTCACGTGACCTGGATCAACAAAAACTGCAGTTCATTACAGAGGATGAGAAGAAAAGGTATAAATTTCACAATTATTTTTTAGAAAAAAAAAAAGCTTATGGCTTAAAAAAGCTTAAAATTTTATTACGCATATTAATAAACAGTAATGATTAAACATGCGAAATGGAAACGCACATTATTGTTTCAAAACTGCTGAGGTAATTATTTAAAAAAAAAATACTACATTGTCAGCGTGAAAAAAATAATATTTTTCACATAGTTTATTTTTTATCCTGGCTGGCTCACCATGGGGCCTGATGGCCGAGTGGCTAGCGCTCTTGCGCTCGGTACCACAGGTATCGGGTTCAAATCCCGGCGTTGCCATGGTGTCTGTAGTGGTTCGGAATTCCACTTTAAACCGTAGGTCCCGGTTCTAATAGGATCGCAGAGCGTTGCGGGGGCATTGTTACTCCGCGTCCGTGGCTTATCTTTCAAGTTACACGCACCCCCTGGGTAGTGCAAAGTGAGTAACGTCGATGCAGCCCTTATGGCATAAAAAGATCACGGTCTATTTGCTATCTGCATTAGAAAGAAAATTTTTTTAAATTTTTTTTTTAATTATTAATCATCTTGAAATGTTTGTAAAAATAATTTTTTTTTATTTCTGGTATTACTTTATCATATTAGTCTTGTTCATTTGATTCCTAATTTTGTAGTTGTTTCTTATCCCACTTGGTAGACATCTAGACCAAGCCCACGAACCCGTAAGGACTCAAGGTTGTAGGAAAAATGAGCGACGAGATTGAATAAGGGTAGTGTTCCTGTTCTTACTAGAACACATCTACACAGTTACGAATAATAAATTAAAGTATCAATTAAAAGTTTTAGTAAATTTTGAATGAGCTTATTTCAATTATAAAATCAGAAGAACTCGAAAAAAAAATCAAAGTGGACGTCGGTGAAACTATGGGAATTGCAAGGAAAAAAAGTGAGAGAGGGGAAAGTAACGTGGGAACGCTGTCGGGCATGTAGTCATAAAACGATTAGCGTTGTTGATAGAAGGGGGATCCATGCTAATATGACGGCTTCAGCTGGTTCACGAACTATAAGAACAAACAAACGTAGATAATGGTGGAAGGAGACAAAAATATTATTTTATTTTATTGTAGTTTTATTTTTCTAAATGTAAGAAAGAGGAATCCAGGAATTTTATGGAGGGTCAGGGGAAAGCGGGCGGCTCCTATTGTGATGAGGCACTGGCAGGTAGAAGTCCGGCTTGACTCTGTAACGCTCTACAGTCATACGAGAGCGGGACCTACAGTTTAAAGTGGATTCCGAACCACAACAAACATCCATGGCACCACCGGGACTCGAACCCGAAACCTGGGGCACAGAGCACCAGAGCGCTAGACACTCGGTCATTCAGGCCCCGATTCGTAATTTTTGTTTATAATTGTAAAGCTTCATCATTTCCTAATAATATATTTTGGAATTTTAAACTAAATAATTATAATCATCTTAAAATGTTGAGTTACTAATTCTGAGTAAATTTCTGTTGATTCGTAATCGGATGCTATTTAACTAAAGCCGTCAAGTTAAAATGTGCTTTAACAAACACATTTTGCTTAATCAATTTAAATACGGCAATAGTTTACTGATTTTCTACACCTGTAATAGACACTTTTGAACATTTCGGAAGATGAAGTTTTTCATAGATTTTTTGGAGTTGATTCGAATTTCGATGATGAAAATAGATAAATTATCAGGTTCTTTTAAGAACCTTGCGCGGAATCTTGTGGTATCCGTTACTGAGAATAGTCTTGCGGTTTGTGCCAGATCGGAAGAAATTTAAACTGAAATAATAAGCCCGAATGAAAAAAAAATAAAAGTAGAACTTCATTCCACAATTCCTATATGCTAGAAGATAATCCTGACTGAAATATGCTGATTTTTATCTGCCTTTAAAAGAACCTGAATTTCAGTGCAGAGAAATAAAAAAAAAATTTGGGGCACGGCCCTGTTTCAGATTGTCTTGATTGTTACCCTCCTGCTGTTTCGAGTCAAGTTAAAAGACATTCTGATCACAGAATAACTTGACTAGTAATACCCTAAGTTTTAATGGATTTGAAAACCTAGTAAAAGATCACTGCCAAAGCCAATTCCAAACTGAAGAATCCTCCCAAATTGCCACGACAGATAAATGTGATTATATTGATGACTGAAGTGAAAAACAGCTCTCAACCAATACAGATAACCCAAAACCTATTGTGCTTGCATGAGCCATAACGGCATGAAGTCCAAAGAAATTTTCCAAACACTTCTAACAGACTTGCAAAAGATTGTATCGGTATTTATCCCTATATAGTCTTATATGACAATTATAAATCTCATATATATATAAAAATAATGAATCTCTCTAAATTATGCAATTATCTCTAAATTATTATTATCTCTCTAAATATATAAAAATAATGAATCTCACCAGCAAATTGTAAATTATTACGAAAAAAATTCGAATTCTTCACTATCAAGTATGAAAAATGTCCCCCGAAAAGTCTCTCTGTGAGCTCAAAAACAGATGACATTGAATCCGAACTTTTAGGGACTCGACTTCAAAATTTTCAAAATAGTTCAACTGAAAAGACTTCAAACTAAATCTCCACCTCAAATTATTATAGTAAGCTTTAGCACAGTCATAATGTTTCCGAAATATATAAATTGATTAGTTGATAAATCTGAAAATCCAAGTGGAAAATTATCCAAAAGGAAATCTCGTTGTATTCTAATGTAATTTTTTTTACATCATGCAAATTCTAACTACCAAAGTTTGTCTAAGGTACCTGAAATATGGCAAAAATCATCTCAACAAATCATATAAAATAAAATAAAAGTTCCAAATAAATTTACTGTCATGTTGCATCGTGGAGGGGTTATCTGGCGTTTCCAAAACATCAACCAAGAAAAAGTAGAACCATTGCCCCTTAGATCTACTTACTTCCACCCGCTGGCCTTTACAATCAACTCAAGCAAGACATTCCCAGGAGTAATTTTTAGAAATACCTCTCTTCTCATTCAACTAATCCCTACTCCGGACTTCAATAACGTTTAAACTCAACCTGATCTACTGGCTACTGTACCGCTAAATGAATTTAAACACAACCCTGAAAACCTTACTAAACATGTTTCAAGATTTTTAAAAATTCAAAAAGCAGAAAATCCTCTGGACAAGTTGGAGCGGCCAAGTGGCTAACGCTTTGGCCTTTGTTCCAATCCTGGCGGCGGATGTTTGTTAGTGGTTCTTAATCAATTTTAAACTGTAGGTCCCAGTCTGTTTAGCCCTCGTGTACACAAGATGACAGAAGAGCGACAAAAAAACCAATCTGGACAAGTTGGCGGTCAAGTAGGCATTTGGTACCACAGGCACCAGTTTGAATCCTGGGCGTGGCATGGCTGTTGGTTAGTGATCTGGAATCCAATTTAAACAGTAGCCTGCGTTTCATTTAGCCCTCGTGTGCCACAAAATGCCCATTGAGTGAAAACCTCTGGACAAATTAGCTTCTTGATAGTTTTCTTGTGTAAGTTCTTTCTTCAGCTGTCATTGTTCCACACCTTAAATTCCTTACACTGCCATTTTATTATGTATAATTTCAATAATTCTTAATTTTTGCATAGTATTATGGCTAATATCTGAACATTCATATTTTGTCAACGAACTCTAAGTGAAAAGCCATTGAGCTCAAACGGCGTTAACGTTTTCAAGATCTTTAATAAATTATAATAAGAGTTGTGAAAATACACTTCTTCGGCCATGGACAATATTATATTTTCTAAATACTTAAGGTAACCTTTCAAGAAAATAGATCTTAAAAGTATTAACGCAAAGAACTGTTAATCTCTCACTTATCTAAGCTAACTTTTTGCATATATTCTGGATATCTAAGGTTTTTTTACTATTCATATAATATTTAAATATTATTCATATAATATTTTTAGTATTTTACTATTCATATAATATTTTAGTTTTTTACTATTCATATAATATTTAATAGTAACAAACTTAGATATCCAGAACATATGTAAAAAGTTAGTTTAGATGAGTGAGAGATTATCATTTCTTTGAATTAATACTTTAAGATCTATTTTCTGAAATTTATCTATTAAATGAATTTGTTATTATACATATAATAGTTAAAGATTATACGTATAGTAACAAATTAATCCCAATAAATAAATCGATATTCTATTTTCACAAAATTTACAATTTCTAAAGAAGTAACACTGCTAAGTTAATATAAAATTTGAAATGATACAAGATCTTTCATTGTGCAAAATATTTAATTAGCTGTAATGTAGACATAGTTCCATTATAAATAATTTTTATTTTTTACATTTTACAGTTATAATAATGTTTTGAACAACAAAAAGATTCTTTTCTGGCATATTGTTCTTTTTTTTTAAGTTTTATATATATGTATATACATATAAACAGTTTGTTTGCTAAGGAAGCTATACATATAAAATGAAAAGTCTCAAATGTAATAAATATAATGTAATGTAGTCTCGTAAATTAATTAGTAAATATAGATTCGTACCAAAAACTACATTTGTAATAATTTTCTTATTTTAAGTACATGTTTAATCATATATATATATATATATATATATATATATATTCATAACGTATAAAAGCAGAAGTGACGTCTCTTGCATTATGATTTTACTGTAGTGTTCATGTAAGAAAATTGGGGAAAACCGCTAAAAACTGTCATTCTTTTTAACTATCGGTATTCGAAATTTCACTCTCATATGACTAAAAACTTATGAAATATTTGTGGTATTTTTTTGCGGGTAATAGTATTTTATATTTTTATTGAGCTTCCATCCGTTCTTCGACATTTTGATATTTTTGAACAAACGAACGTAAAAATGTCTTCCGCTATGAATCACGCAAAAAAATGACTAAGATGTGACCGATAAAAAATACTTCAAAAAGTCATAGATCGATGATCAGATATAAGGTTATTGATTTCAACAGAATTTCAATCTAAGAATCGATCTATTGAAAGAATGCAATGTCTGCAGTTATAAAATTTTATGTGGTATCAGTTTTTGGTAGCTAATTCAAACTCTGGTTGCATAAGGTTTGTTAATGTAAAATATATTGCAAGATGTGAAATTTAAGAGTTACCCTGTTAAGAAAGATATTACGGTTAAATAGGCATTTTTATTTTTAAATAATATTTTCCTTACATCATGATTTTACTGCACTGAACCTTTTTGGAAACTGGAATAATTTATGCTATAGTAGGATAAATAATTTGTTGTTTGAGCTCATCATATATTTTCAGTAGGAATGGATGTAGATACTCGAGCATATTTTACTTGCAACAAATTGCTGTTCCTACTGGAATTAAGGTATTTAGATATATAACACTTCATGGATCTTATTTTAAAATTAATACTCCTTTAATTTGATAAAATTTTTATTTACTTTAGGAGGAGTTAAGGGGTAGTATTATATTTTCTTTATATTGTTCTTCATGATACTTAATGTTTTTTTTCAAGACGACGACGATTTGCTAAATTTTAGCGAAGAACTTATTGATTTCCTTTATTTTTTGTTTTATAAGCAACCTTTGTAATATTTATTGGTGTTAATATAACTTTTTTTCCACAACATTTTGGGATTAAGATTTCAGAATGTTCGACGTTATTCTGATTATCCTGATGCATATCTATTTTGAATGTAGTTTCTTCTTGAGTAGTTTGTAAGATAAATAATCAAATTAAAATTTTATCTTCCGAATCTAATTAACATAGGCAATTTGTGACTAAATAATGATAAAAAAAATGAAAAACCAAATTAAATTTTGCTAATGATTTTAAGACGACGACAGCCCAATTGGTGCGATTGTTTAGCAAGGCTTTATTTCTTGCTTTGGTAGATTTCGGTTCGAGACATGAGATGAATGTTTCTTTACAGGGCAGGGTTAAACTTTAGGTCCCGATCTAATTAGCACAAAGTGACTGAACGACAAACCAAATTAAATCATCATTGCCGCAACAGCCTATGGTTTACAAGGCTGTCTGTCTACTGGTAGATTTCAAGACATCCATGTTTTCTTTTTAACCCGGGTGTTTAACCTGAACAGTAATATTAAGCCGAGACCTACGGTTTTAAAGTGGATTCGAACCACTACAAACATCCATCGTCCCAAACCTGTGAAAATAGATACAAGATGCATTATTTATTTGCGCAAAATTACATAAAGATGAACAATAAGGATGGTAAAAATTGAGTATAAAATATATTGAGTAAAGTATTTGAGAAGAACATTTCTTCGAAAGTAGTTACGTGATTTCATATATTAGATTTGAATCATAATCATTAAATTAATTTACGCTATTTCATTTATCATACAAGGATCATAATCATATATAATTATTAAAAGCAGTGGTACTCTTGCATTCATTCATTAATTAATTCTTATATTATTTCATTAATTTTGTTTGTTTTGAAATATTTTTAGTGAAAGTGACGTGTCGACGCTTTCGAAGACGAAATCAGAAGTCAAGAAGGCCTTTAGAAATTTTAAAGATATGCAGAAAAAGTTTCTTCAAACAGTTACTGCGAGACTCACTGTAGCTCAGGTATTTTTTATTTCATCTATATTTATCAATGGCTCAAATATTGCAAAAAATTATTTCACTATAAATTAACCATTTTTGAGTAAATAGGTACTGATTGTAGTTTTCAGCATACATTCAGTAGATATTCAAAAGACTTTTAATCGCCCTGGGTAAAAAAAAAAAAAAAATTACGTAATTTTCACTTTATTGGAATTCAATCTTTATTCGTTCAGAGCTTTAAGGAAAAATAAAACAAATATTTATTTTAAACATATAAAAAAATGTGAACGTGATAATTGATCAGTAGCATTTTTTATATTTTTAAAAAAGTAGTATTTCTATTTAAAAGTTGTTTTTATCTTTTTCTCAGAATGATTTTTTTATGCTTTTATTTCAATGGAAAACGTCATAATACAAGTAATTTTGATCCAAATGTTACAAAACTTGGTATAAATATTTTTTCATAAATGTTTACAGGGAATAGACCTTGGAAGTGATTCTAGCTACAAAAATATTTTTTTATTTTATTTGTCAAACTTGGAGCTACATGCAAATTTTGGAAGAACTTTGTGTCGACAACATTTAAACCAATTCAAAATAATAAATATAAAGATATAAATTTACCAGAGATCTGTTCGCTGTAGAATGTTAGTACAAAAAACAAATACAAACTTAGAAATTTAAAAAATGTTGATTTGATGTTATTGTTGATTTGATGTGTTGTTATCATGTTTCGTAACATTATCAATTTTAGCCTAAGAAAATTAAAAAATAATATTAATGGAATTTTTATGTAAAACACTAAGAGTTTAGATGTATTCAATCCAAAAAATGTGTACAAAGATAAAGTATTTCAATAATTTCAAAAATTTCATCGAAGATGTTCGTGTACTATAAGTACACGATATGGTTATGATATAATATGGATTATATCATAACCATCGTGTATTAATATTTAATTTTTTGCTATGATTTTCTTCTTCAATTTATTTCTACTCATTTTGTGAACACCTGGTTCATGAGAATGGTCAAATTGCGATAGCATTGTTATATCGGAACATTGTTATATGTTCCGGCATGCCATTTAATTTTTCATTAACAATGAGATCTAATTTGTGAGACAGAAGACTGGTTGTATGTTTGCCTAATATACTGCAAACTAATCCTGCAAAATCGCAGTTTCAACGGACTATTGTTCTGTCAATTGTTTTGAATAAATATCAGGTTGTATCGAAACAGGCAATTCGATCCGCTTTTCCTGGTTTGAAATTAAACTGAATACAAAGAACGAAATTGTGTTGTGTAACAAAGTATAATTTTTTCTAAAAATTAGAAACATTATATTAATTCCACTTAGCTCATAATTAACTTAATTAGCTCATAATATTAATCCCATTAATTTATGAGCTAAATAATAAGAAATACGAACAGTTTTAACATTTGTATCTGAGAGTTTGTAAGCAGAGGGAATAACAAATCGGGTTAATCTGAGTTTAATGAAAATAATGTCTTTGATTAAAATAAAACTGAGAATTTTACCAAACATATATTTATTTCACCATCATCATGGTCACCATTCTTTTCAGTGGCCCAATTACCTGTTAAAATGAAGCTAAATCATTTTATTATCTTTCCTCTAAGACCACTCGTCATAAAAAATGATTCTGTAAACTTCAAAAAGATAAATCTGTTGGAGCAAGATTGGGAGAATAAGGTGGATGGAGCCTAAATTATCAATTAAATTCTTCTAGGAGACCTATACATTCTTACAGAGTACTGTATATGATATTGTTGTGCTGCAGAATAACGGTGCTCATTTTAAACGCTCATTTTACTGAAAATATACTGTTAAGACTTAACTTCTGACAGTTGACAAACAGCCACCGTTTAAGTTATTTAAATGGTGATTAGTAACAGCGAGTTTGCTCATAATGGTAATGTCTTTCATATGTATCTGCACACTAATAAGAATTCTATTTCGATGCAGACCTCCTGGAGATTGTTGGATAGGCCTTGAATTACGACTAAGCTACTGTTTCTTGTACTTAATGTTATTAAAAGAGGACCGCTGATTTATCACAGATAGTTAGAAGTTGAATCTACTTTATCATGTGTTGTAGTTTTTTCCAAAAAAAAAAAGGGACATGACTTTTATAATAACCTGTTTAATATCAACTTAGAAGAAGAAACAGACGTATGGTAAAACCTCGAAAGCCTAAAAGCTGCTCCTATTTTACCATTTTCATGCAATTAAATATCCGAACTAATTAGAACATTAGATTAATTATAACTGATATATGATTAATGGCCTGAGGGCCAATTGGCTAGCGCACTGGTCTCTGTTTTGAATGCTGGCAGTGGCATGGACGGTTGTTAGAGGTTTGAAATCCACGTTAAACTGTATGTTCCCGGTCTATTTAGCCTAAAGTGTGCTCAAAATGACCATAAAGCGACAAACCAACCCGCAATTCTACAGGAAAACGAAAATGTCTCTTGGGATGATAGTATTCCACATTTTTGTCCAAGAATCTTGTTTTTATTCAAACAAATTTTATACATAACTAGCCCTTTACCAACTATCGTCTGTTTATTTATTTCCCCTATATTTTGTCAAACAGGATGATAATTGTAGTGTAAAAATTAATTTGGCAATTTTCCTTAATATTCTTTGGGAATCATTGTTAGGTCAATAAATAGAAAAAACTTTTAAAATGAACCAACAAAAAAGTGAAATAAAATTGTTACATTCACTAACGAATTCCGCCATGGCCCTATCCAATACTTCAACAAAGGCGGCTGAGCCTCCCCGGGCCATGAATGAACACTGTAAAACATATAGGTGTGTTGAAAACCGTTAATATATTTAATAAGCGATATTATAGATGTTATCTATTATATATTGAAAGCGTAGCAGAACTAATGTAAACATATGGTACACTGGAAATTTTTGCCTCCAAAATTTACCTCCTTTTATGCTGGTCGTAGAAGAAAACTACTCATAAAAACGTTTCCGAAACCTCTCATTAAATTGAGGGAGATAAGAGCGGAAATGAGAAGAACTGTTTCACTGTAAAAGGAGAAAGAGTTTTTATAAAAAACTCCAAATTTTAAAGTAGCTTACTGCCTTACGTTAGCCATATAACATGTACAGGCTGAAATGGAAGTTCCAGGTTCAAACTATGAATTGTATAAAGGACAAACAAATAAATAGATTTGTAATGTTGTAGTTAATTTTGTGAGACAATATATATTATTAAATATGTCTATAGTTGAAAATGTTTGATTTAAAATTTTTTAAAAAATACTTGCCTTAATGTGCATTCTAAAAAACAATTAAATGTTGTCTATTATGTCTATATTTTTTCAATGCTTCTTAAACGATATTTTTTTTTTCCATTTTTTAATTGTAGTATTTATTAGTAGGAAGAAATATAAAAATTATTAGAAAAGTAGGAAGAAATATATTAATATTAGTGTTTTTTAATATGAATTTCTTTTTCAGGTTGTAGATGGCGTTAGAGCCGGGGCAGAACCTACTTTCGATTTCATTATGTTCGTCCTCATTGCCAGGTGAGTGTTAAATATTTAAAAAAAAAACAAATTTTTTTTCTCACAAAAGTAGATTTATAGCTTGCAAGTTATGACAGGTTTTAATTTTGTGAGATAGAAATTAATTATTAGATTGGTGTAGATGAAAATTTTATTTAGAATGGTGTTTTTAGAATATTTTTTTGGTTTTATGAAGTTAATTAAATAAAACATTTGGTATTTTAATTTTAAGGTTATGGATTATATATTATTAATAATAAATAATTTGTATCATCTATTATTTAGTTATAAATTTTATATTAAACGTTAAAAGTAGTTATTTTTACCATTTGTGTTTTAAAGAATTAAAGGCAATAAAAAATTTTCCAGTACATTTTAACTTCAATTATAATATTTAATCTCATGTAAATCTAGTTGTTTTAAGATGAAAATATCATTCTATAAGGCTTTATATCAAACAAATAATGACTAAAAACCACAAGCTACAAATTCATGATGAGATCAAGTCAAAGCGTTGGAGAGCTGAAGATCTTTTAGCAATACCCAGCAATCCGCGACGGCATGCTGTCGCCCAGTTCCGACTTCTGACTGGCCATGACTGTCTAGCAGAACATCTCCATCGCATTAAAATATTTTCGAATCCTGGCTGCCCCTATGTGGTTCAACAGACCCAATGAACAGAGGCCACCTCCAACGATGTGCGGTACTTGACGGCGACTCGGAGACAGCGCTTTACTGGCGTGCGAGAGAACTCTTAAGGCAATGACTTCGGTCATCTGTGCATTTTCTGGACATTTATTCTTTTGTATTTTTTTTCCCTTGTTATTTTTGTTTTTATTACTATTTTTATTCTTCTTGTACTTGCCTTGCCATTGGAAAAAAAAAAAATTAAAAATATTTACTATATTTAAATTTAAAATTGGCTTTAGATTAAAGCGGTTTTTTAAAAAAAGATTTAATTTATGAACAATTTTATTTAATAATAAGCATAGAAGCTATTTACTTTCTGCTTCATTATAGTGAATTTTTAAACATTGATTTTTTATAGTTTAAAATTACAACATTTTTTTAAAAGATCGCCTGTTAAGTAATTGCGCTAAAAATTATTGATTGAAGTTTCAAATTTTTATTCTATAACATTGATATTAAATTAACTGTTTATCATAAAAAAAATTCAAAGGAGAAACTATTTAAAAATTATGTTTTGATTGAAACAACATTATGGTTCTTAAGAAATCAGTTTTTAAATAAAATGTTTTACTAGCTTCAAAACGAAAATATAAAGTTTACGCCTTTTTGCAAATGTTACTGAAATACGACCTCGTAATGGCCGAGTGTCTAGTGCTCTGGCGCACGGTGCCACAGGTTTCATGGTTCGAGTCCCAGCGGTACCATGGATGTTTGTAGTGGTTCGAATCCATTTTAAACCGTAGCTCCGTTCTAATAGGATCACAGAGCGTTGTCTTGAAGTTAATGTTCAATCCTCGCTAAATGTGAAATGCATATTGCCCTTAGCCATGGACCAGTCACTTCTGACAGGGTCTCTTGGACCTGGTGTAGATTTTCTTGCATCAGAGGGATTAGTAACGACAACAACAACAACAACACAATGAACTAAAATCAGCTTCAAAAAGTGAAAGAAATGCAATTTAGAATTTCAAATCCTTTTGTTTTGATTTTCATGAAAAACTCTATTCTTTTTCATAAAATTGCTTTAAGATTTAAGTGTTTTTGATGTATTTATTAATAGATCAAAATTTAACTGATTATAGTAATGGATTATTATTATTATTTTTAAACAGTTCACATTTAGTATAGCTACGATAGTACTCTTTTTTAAGTACAGTTTCAAACTGCTTTCTGTTTTCAGTATGATCGCCGCCCTTGGCTTGCTGGAGAACAGCTCTGTGATCATCGTCGCTTCCATGCTCATCTCACCCATCATGGTGAGTAACACATGGTGAGTACCACGAGGACCACAACTCCAAGACTCACTATAATACATTTTTACCTACTTTTCAGTTATGATTTTTATTGCTACATTATATTATTAAATGTGTTATTGTACCGTTTCTTTACATATATTACATCAGAATATTATCTTTTAAACAGGAGATTCTACATGAACTTAAAATGTTTAATCATTTCATTGATAAATCAGCAAATATATATTTGCTGATTTTATCAATGAAATGATTAAACATTTTTTTTGACTGTATGTTAATAGTTTTGAATATATTTATCAATAATACAATTATCTGAACAATCTAAAAAATTAATGTTATTGTTTTATAAAATATTAATTAAAACAATCTGAAAATTACAATTATAATTTTCATTATAATTCTGCAAAAAGAGGAAATATCTTTAAAATCAGATTTCAACAATTGCACACAAATGAATTAAAATTGTGTAACCTATTATCTGACCGTATTAGTATTTTGTGTCACATTCTAATAAAAAAAAAAAAATTTTGTGAACATAAAATTTAATTTTAATTAGACCATAAATTTTTAGCATTTATTAATAACAATTTTTGGTAACTTTCTTATTATTACGACTCTTGTTATTTTAAAAACACTTAAATGGTCTCCAAAATATTTGCCGTATAAGTGATAACGATTAGGACTGTCGGCCATTTGGCGACATACGTTGGCGATTTATTGCAGAGCCGCAATAGTAAGAAAAACACCAATAATTTTGATTAAAAACTTATTTTAAACAAAAAATTTTATTTTATTATTTTATACATTCTGTTTTTATAAAATTATCCTCTTGGTAGATAGTTTTGAATTAATATTATTATTTACGTATTACTTTTAGAAACATGTTGTTGCCATAATTTTACAAACTGTGAAATAAATGAATATCAGATTTAATGTATATTTGAATTGTCATTGAAATATCAAGGGAATTTTATTTTTATTCATATATTTTAAAACACATGCAAAATAATCTATAGTTAAGTTCTTAGCAATACTTAAATGTCTTCTGTATTTGTAGAAGGCCTGGGAAATATCATGCCTTTCTAGTCAATATTCTTTTAAAAAATTTGAAGTATATATAAAAAAATTAATCAAACTGATAACTTTTATTAATTTATCTACTACTGTTATTAAGATAATCATAGTGGAATTTATAAGCCTTAAAAATAATTTGAATTTTCACTAGAATTGAACTGGTTCATCCCATAAAATGAAAAAAATATATTTATAAGAAAAATATAGTCGAATATATTTAAAAATTCAAAATAAAACGGTTCTAATTCGTTTAAATTAATTAAATTGACATTTCTTATTGATTTATTGTATGAGGGAGGGAATGCTTTTCCAGTACAAATTTGTTATTTCAAATATCAAAAATATATTCCGTAATGGCCGAAATTCAAATTATTCTTTTGGCTTATAAATTTCATTATGATTTCAAGTATTCACAACAGTTATTAAACTAAAAATGGTGAGACGTATAAATATCATAATTGTATGAAGGACAATTTTATGGTGAGAACTTTGCAGGGGCCCATTATGGCTGGTACATTTGGAGCCGTCATTAGAGATCGATCGTTAAGAAACCTTGGTATAAAAACAGAAATACTGGGTCTCTTTCTGTGCTTGGTAATAGGTAAGGGAAATTTCTTTTTTAAAATATTTATATTCGTAAAAAAATGAAAATGAATTTTGAATGAAATCATTTTGAGTGTATATAAAAAATGTACAGAATTTTTCTTGCTATGTTTTTATCGATAATTATTTCAAGTATTAGTTTTAATTAATTCATTATCATATTTCTTCATATGTAATGTTTTATGTAACACATTTCATTGATAAAACAGAATATTAATCGAACACAAGATTTCATCACTTTTATCACTTACTAAAAAAACATTAAGTGCTCCCTTTAATTCAAGATCCTTAAAATTTAAAGAACTTTACAGGGTTAACAAGCAAATCCTGGAGATTACTTTTTGGTGCTGGCCACCAGTAGATGCTTAAATATATTTTTTTTAATGCAAAAATTGTTGTATAGTCAAACATATTGACAATTAGTTGTGTGACTTTTTTGATTTTAATTTAAGTCAAACCTTTAAGGCGAAATTGTTAATTAAATATGCACTGTTTTCAACTCGGAAGACAGAATTGCCTGCCGCGTGAATCGTCACGTCAGAAAACTGGAAAGATTGTTTGTTCTTATTAATGTTTTAGAAAAAAAAAAAAAAACATATTCATGCTTTTTAATTATTTCTGAACCACTTAGTAGAGACTCAAAGATTTCAAATAATATTAGGAATGTTAAACAAATATATGAATTAAATATGTTTTCAGAAGACAGAATTCCTTTGATGGATGTTTGTTGTAGAAAAAAAATTATTTGCTTTATGGAAGTTACAAATATGATTAAATATTTTATGCTTATTTAAAAATTTTTATATTATTTCGTTGCAACGAAAATGTTTTACTTTTTAGATTAGTTTCTAACTCTTGTTTTCTTGTGTAGGTTTTACGTTTGGCTTATTAAGTGAAGCTCTAAATTCTGTCTGGGGCTCCAAGGAATGGCCTAATTCGGAAATGATAAGCAGGTAAGGATAATTTTCTGCTGTTAGAAAATATATTGGAAATAAAATTCATTGGACACACTTGCATTTATAAAATATATTTCAATGTAATATTTTTTATTTTGGTTTTAATATTACATTTTGCATCCATTAAATGGAAGGATATAGAAAAACATTTTTAGTTATGCACAAATATTTGCATGTAACGCCTTTAAATTCTACAGTACCATTTTTGTTAATTAAGATTTTTCAGTTAATTGCTAATTTTGTTTGGGGGAATTCTATGTCACATTTTTACTTTATATGTAAATATATATATGTTGTAAAATTTAACTACATGACATTTTTATAAAGTTTTGCACTAGTATATTGTTACTATACCTATAGGCATATTAACACGATGTATGCTGCATGATAACTAATTGTATATATTTCTACAATAATAGTTCGTTAATTATCAAAATTTTTTTTTCTGTTCTTAAGCAACATATTAATGCAGCATTTATTTTATAAACCAGATTGATACTATATAATATAGTACTTGGAAAATAATATTCATAATATCTATTAAAGAAAAACAACAATCAATGAAGGTAGATAAATAATTTTAACTCTAATAGAGTTCAGCTTTTACTCATAAAAAAATTGTCATTTTAAATAAAAATCAATATTGCATATGTTTTGGTTATGAGCAAAAATATGTTTCATAATTTCAACTTTTTATCAAACTGTAAACGAATGTTGAAATCATTCCAGGGGTCAAGAACGCAGTTTGTGGGTGGGCGTACTCATCGCCCTTCCCTCAGGTGCGGGGGTGGCTTTGTCCATCCTAGGTGGAAATGCAGGTTGCTTAGTAGGGGTGGCCATATCAGCCTCTCTTTTACCTCCAGCGGTCAATGCGGTGAGTCTTTTGATATTATTATAAATGAAACAGTGCAAAAAAATGTGTACATTTCTACCCTTCAATGTATGGTGAGTCTTGGAGGATTAAACCATTAAAGGTGGTTAAAACAAATTTACCCTTAACTAACGACATAAATTATGATTCTCAAACTCTAAATCCCTTTTAGTTTGCTTTTCAGCTACCAGAACCCAGAAAAAGTATTTGACTTGTTTTGTCACAGTGGAACATTATACACATGGATAAACTACTCTTACTTTTCAAATAAAATCCTTTGATCGAAATTCGATTGAGAATGAAAGAATTCATAATAATAATAATAATTTTGTTCTCGATTGTAATTGCACTTCATTTAACGTTTTATTGCAAAATGCTTCTAAAACCAAGGAATCTACGTTAGACTGTAGGTCCCGATTTAATTAGTCTAAAGTGTGCAAAAATTACCATAAAGCGACAAACCAAACCTAAAACCCAAACCACTTTGGAGTCAGGGGTTTCGATTTGGTTATAAAATATTTTTTCAGGTCTCTGAAGTGTATTCTACTTATAATTTTTTACAGAAATAAAAATATATGTACAGTAAGGTATAAAAATAATAGCTAAGATTTTTAGCAATAGTTCTGAATAGGTTTTGTTTTTAATATTCCTCTGTTACTGTAAAAACTTCTTTATATTTTATCACTTTTTTACATATTTTAAATGCCATATATATATATGGCATTTTTAATATTAATATTCTCCTTTATTAATATTACCTATTCTCCATTATTATCAATATTAGAGTGGGACCGGATATGAAATAATAGTCTCAGTATAGCCTATGCGTGTCGTAAGAGGGGACTAAAAATGTGACACAGCATCCGTAGGTGCCGGCTATAGCTACGGCACCCTTTACACCCTACCTGGGGATTATATCAGGGGACTGGCCCTCTGACCCTTCTCTGCAAATATACCCCTCATTAGGAAGTCAAAAATGTTAATATCAGACTGCCTTTATGGAATTCAACTGGAGCGATTGAAAGGACAAACTTGTTTTTGAAATATTCCCACTCTTTATCGGAAAAAATTCTTCACATGTTGATTGAACAGATGGCATTACTCCATATTAATTTAACTCTGAAAAAGTTATAAGAGTTTCTGGTATCAATACAAGGGCACCATATTTAATAAATCAATGCAAATTCTAGCATATGCTTATTATGTGGATATAATTGCAAGACTTACAATTGTGTTGGGAGAGATCTTTCTGGCATTGGAGAGATCAGCGAGAAAATGGATTAAAAATGGACTAAATATGAATATATTGTTGTCGCCTGCTAGTGACTTGTTATGTCAGGTGCTGTAGGCATCTGGAAACACTACTCTTTCTTTATATTAATTTATTTACAATATTAACAATAATACATACACATGGCACTCTGTGGCTCTTCCACAATTTCAATTCTATTTTATACTTAAAACCATATACGTATCACATACGGTCCCTGACCGTCTTAATAGCTCAGACGCTCCTAGCGTTCTCCTCACGTCTAAAATCTAACCACTTGTACTTATCAGTTCACACAGTTATGATACCAGTTACTGGTCACAGTGGTCATATATTGTATATATATATATATATATATATATATAGTGATAAAAAAGGAACTCCTCCCTGATTTGTTTGAGGGTTGGGTCCTAAATTTGAAACTGCAAAATTTTACCAATCTGGCTTCTGAGCTTAGTTGTCAAAATGATAGTTAATCTCAGAATCAGTTAATGATATTAATGCTGAAAGTCGGAAATGTTTTACTGTAGCTAATCGCTATTTTTAGTTCAAGACATTTGTTGGAATCTCATTTGATAAAAGAGAAATACTGAAATTCTTTTATACAAGATACTGATAAAAATCAGTCTTGACTTAAGGCTCCTTCCCACCGAGGCGATAAGCAATGACGCGATGCAATAGACAATAAAATTTTTTTTCGACCCCTTCACAGGGAAACATCAGAAATAGCATTACGCCTAATGAAGTTCCGCTTCGAGTTGAAAGTTGGTCAACTCGAGAAGCGGTTATTTCAAACAGGTTTCAGGCGAACGCTGTGAGGCTAGTGATTGGTCAACGCTTCACGCTTAAACGCCTCACGCCTCGATGAGAACGAATATGCTTCAGAAATGTTGATTTTGACGATGATGGAGGGAGAAAAGTCATGGCGGTCTTTGAGAGGAAAGTTTTGAGAACTATTCTCGTGTCTGTTTTGGAGAATAATATATGGCCTAAACATATAATTTCGAAATATTTAAAATCCATAATGATAATATTATTAAGTCCATAAAATTAAATAGAATGTGATGGGTATATCTACTGAGAACGAGTGCAGAACGAACAGTAGTGGGGTCTTTAAGGAAAACCTGATGCGAAAGATGAAGGGGCAGAACAAAAGAGATGGATGTTACCTGAATGAGTTTTGCCATACTCAAGGCAAAAAGGTGGATATATTTTCGAAGGAGGGCGAACTGGGAGGGGACTTATGAAAAAGGCCCCTAGTCAATGTTGATTCTTCTTCTTATTATTATTATTTTGAAAATGAAGTTAGATAAAATCAACATTTCATGTAAAACAATTAAATTGTGATTGTGAGAATCGAGTTTATTTTTCAAAAATTATATCATTTATTTATCAATAAAATCATTTTCTTCAAATGCATTAATTTGTCAAACTAAGTTTCTATCGACTGTAAGAATAGGTTCTTTATGCATAAATTGAAAAAATTGTACATACAGTACAGTATACTATATGTGTACCATTACAGTATTGGTAACTAAAATATGTAAACTGATTTATTATTTTTGTTGGATTTTAAATGTGTTTTCTTAATTTTTCTCATAATTAAGATTATTTTTTTTACTTCATGTGATGTAGTCAAAGTATTACTAATTCGACAAAATATTACTAATTACTACTTCGACAATATTACTAATTTTTAAATTTTTTTCTGGTACAGGGTCTCTTGTGGGGAATGTCTTTGGTACGAGCTCTAAGATCTCAAGATGAACAATATGAATATGTAAGATTTTCAATTAATTGTCAGTTTTATTTGGAAAAATCTTTGTTGTGTTTTTGCTTTATGTGTAGATATATAATTAATAAAACATAATTACAGAGAGGATGAATGGTAAGATTTTATTCTTTTAGTATTGTGTAACTTCACTTTATTGTAAAAAGTGCACCAATTTTAATGAACGTCTTTCAAGATTTATGTGTATTAATTTTAAAACAAATTTTAGTTCCGTTAGAAATTTTATGTTATAAACGGTAAAAAGTGTAATGAATATGTATATAATATTATGAATATGTTTATTTATTATTATATACATTTCGTTTGCATACATTAAGTTATGAAATTTCAAACATCTTAGAAGATTTGTTCAGATAAAATCATTTTTGATTCATTTTAAATTTTGATACCCGCCTAATAATTTGAAGAAAATAATGCACAATGGATGTATTATAGCTTGGATAAATTTTATTTGATAAAAAACTGTGAAGATAGCCTAAGACTACAAATTACTTTTTCTCCTACCTTATTTCCATACTTGATGTTGTTAATGGTTATAAAATTTAATTAATTAATTAAACCATTATTTTTTATTTAATGGTTATAAAATTTACACAAAAGATATCTGGATTTAACAGCAATTTATTAAACAAAAATTTCTATCTGATCTATTTAAATTAAAAAAATTACTCATTTGTAAAATATGTACGTGCAGTTAAAATTATTTATAAAGTTTCGAAAATTAAGATTTTAATGAATTTATGTTTCTATTAAGCAAATATATATACAGTAGAACCTCTTTAAGTCGAAAACCTCTACAACTCGAAAAATTTTTTTTCCCTTCTCTTCAAGCCCCAAAACCTCCATTACTCAAAATTTCAACCCTCTATAAGTCGAAATAATTAGACCATCCCCACAAGCTATTTTCCCTCCGTAAACCGGAAAAAAAAAAGAAAAAAAAGAACCTCTGTAACTCGAACATTAGTTATATAATACAATTTATATATATATATATATATATATATATATATATATATATATATATATAAACATTAATTTCCTCCCCAGCTTCGCATAGATGGCACTCTACGTCTCTACAAGCCTTCCCTGATGCCCCCTGTCAATTACGAGACGAACTACTTCCCTGAGATGGATCGCGAGTGCGCTACTTTGGGACTCGTGTCGCTGGCTCTGGCGCTGGTCAACATCGTGTGCATCTTTCTGGCGGCTCTCGTTGTTCTGAAGGTAAGGATTATCAAGAGTTCATATTTTCAAGAAAAAAAAAAAAAAAACTGGAGATCTTTTACATTTAATTAACTATGTGCTATCATTCTCTTTACACTGGATTGAAATGACCACATGTTTATATAATTTCATAATGCCATAAATCATAAGATCTATTGGAAATATAACAATAACAATTTGGCTGTTGATTATCTATTTGATTTGTATACGTTGATTGTCCATTTGATTTGCTTACTTTGATTGTCTATTTGATTTGTCTACGTTGATTGTCTATTTGATTAGTCTATGGGATTACCTATTTGATTATGTGGATTATCTATTTGATTAGTCTGTGTGGATTATCTATTTGATTAGTCTATGTGGATTATCCACTTGATTAATCTATGTGGATTATCCACTTGATTAATCTATGTGGATTATCCACTTGATTAATCTGTGTGGATTATCCACTTGATTGTCTATGTGGATTATCCATTTGATTAATCTATGTGGATTATCCACTTGATTAGTCTATGTGGATTATCCATTTGATTGGTCTATGTGGATTATCCATTTGATTAGTCTGTGTCAGGGATGAGCAAACTATGGCCCACCGGAAGGTTCTATCTGGCCCGCTGACGGAATTTTAATTTGCCGGTTTCGAGGCAAATTAAAAGAAATATATATTATATATTAAATATCCGTCTCTTTTTCTACTTTGATGAAATATTATTTTTTTTCATCCTTTTTTTCAAAGGACTGATGATCTTTTACTTTCTCTATTTTGTTCTACGAAACATAAATCGACGGAAATAGCAAAGCACAGACAGCTTTCAATGAGTAAAGTGTTAAAAGCGGAAGTTCTATGTTAGTTATAGCTGTAGATTGGCACCAACAAGCGTTATCTCTTTCTCGAGGAGAAGACTTATGGGAATCCAATGTAGGTGAATTAGACCGCAGCTACACATGCAAGTTACACAACTCACTTCGAACTTCACTATAAGGAACTTTTTAAAAATGAAATCACAATTTCATTCATCTCATTAACATATTTAAATTGTAATACTTGTATATTGTTTTTAAAATTTTAGAGAAATTTATCTTGGCCCGACAAACTTTTTTTTTTTTTTTTTTTTTCGATTTTGGTCCGCGACCGAAAAAGTTTGCCCATCCCTGCTTTAGAGTGTTCTGAGTTTCTCTAAATTCACACAAGACTTATCATTGAAAGTCTTTTAGTGGGAATCTTTTCACATTATCATTCATGAAGACGACGATGAAATACACAAGTACTATTTGTGTATAAAAAAAATTGTACAATTTGCACATATTAATGTTAGTTATTTTAAATAAAACATTGAACGAATTATATAGTTTATTCCGATTTAAAACCCATATATATAACACACACAAATTCATGTGCAAACTATTTATATATGTATATATATATACATATAAGAACTGACAGTTCAGTGTGTTCTTTTGAGGACAACAAGATCATCACTTCTGTGTATTCTTTTTTTGATCATGTCTTTATATTTTCTAATTAAATCTTTTTATTATTTGTTTTGGCCTCGTTTCTATGTCTACCAAATTTTGAGTGTAAATGTTTCCCGTATAAATTCCAGGAATAGAAGTGTGGCTTTTAATAATGGAGAGATAAACACGAATCTTTCGTCCACCTATTTCTTGGCCATTGCAACGATTCTTGGTTAATTCAATATCGCTCATATATTAAAAATACACAAATGCAAACCATGTGTTCGTCCACACTGGGCATCATATACCATTTGTATATCTTCAATAAACCCATATTTTTTTTTTTTTCGATCTTTGGCCCGCGACCGAAAAAGGAAAAAATGACCGAAAAAATCTATGTGGATTATCCATTTGATTAGTCTGTGTTGTTTAATGTCAAATGTTAGCCATTTTATTTAGAATATCGACGAAATTCAAATAGGCATAATAATATTCAACGTTTCGTTGACCACAGCAAAACTATGAAGCAACAGTTAGTTACAATATTACGGAAACATCAGTCAAGTTCGATAATCACTGAAATTAGAATTACCAACAAAAATTGTAATATAATTAATTTTTTTTTATTAACTAAGTTCTTATGTGCTGCAATTTATCTTTTTACCATTTTTGTCAATATAATTTTAATGATTCATAAAGTATAGAATGCATTTAAATAAATCCTTTGAATTTTGTTTCTAGATTAAAGAAGTGGCACCCAGAACGAGTGTTGCTAAAACTTCGAGATTTTGGAAAGAAGACATCAAGGTATGGATTTTTATTTTATTACTTTGAGTTAAAATTAGTTTATTATGAAAGGAAAACATTTCTTTTAGAATATTCCATAGGTCTCCTTTTTACAAATGCGTACAGGTAAATATTTTTAATGAAATAATTTATTTATATGAAAATGAAATAAAAATGAAATATTTTAATAAGTGTTTAGTACATTTTTTATCTATATTAATTTGAAAATTTATTATTTTTTGTTTATCATTTAGATCGCGAGAGATTATAACGCTACCATGCCAGCAGCCGAAGCTGAAGAATTGGGCAAACAATTCCTTGCTGAGTGGCTGTAAGTATATGAATTTGCAATAATGCGTATTCATCATGTTATTCCATAATATTGGAATTACTTTTTACAAAATTGAATAAGCATCAAAAGTGCTTGTTCATTATAAATAAACCCATTTGCTTTGATAAGCAAGCGATGTAAAAGAAATTGAACAATTATGAAAGACAAGTATGCAATATCATTCTTTAAACTGAAATATATCCTCCAACCTTAATATATATCTAAAAACGAACACAAGATGCATCTTTGTTTTACCAAAACGTCATGTGGGAAATGTACCATCAAAAGTGATAAAGATTATAGTAGTATTAAAAGAAGAAAACAAGTTTTATAGATATTAAAATTTTATTTGTTAATGTTTTCAATTTATCGTGGCTTGCATTTTCGTTTCATTTAATACAATTCAGAGTATCATCATTCAGATTAACACTATCACAAAGTTGTCTGATCAGTGGATTATCAATAATCGTTTCAAAGGACAACAATAGGCATAACAGGTGGGCTGAAAAGTTCATAGGCTGACACATAGATGGCGCTACTAGTATTAATTCCATATGAGTTTTAGTTAGCCCCTAACCTTCAAAAGACACGTGTATAAATTTTGACAGCTGTTGCACTATTAGTATGCGAGTTATAGCATATTTAGTGAAGCCTTTTGTTAGCTTGAAAAATGATAAAAAGGAATTTCGTGTGTTAATTAAAGCATTGCTTTTTGGCGACAATAAATACTATTGAAGCCAAGGCTTGGCTTGATAAACATTATTCGGACTTTGCACGGGGAAATCAACCGTAGAGAAGTGGTTTGCTAGAAAATTTGAAAACGAGGCCGAAATGGCACCAAGGACGGTGGACGCCCCAAAGAGGCTGTTTACAGACGAAAATATCAAAAAGCCCACAAAATAATTTCTGATAACCGTAAAGTGAAGTTGATTGAGATAGCTGAGACCTAAAGATATCAAAGGAACGTGTTGGACATACCGTGAATGAATATTTGGATATGCGAAAACTCTGTTCAAAGTGGGTGCCGCGCGAGCTCACAATCGACCAAAAACAACAACGAATTGATGATTCTAAGCAGTGTCTGGAGCTGTTCAATCGTAATAAACCTAAATTTTTGCGTCGATATGTGACAATGGATGAAACATGGCTCCATCATTTCACACCGGAGTCCAATCGACAGTGACCGAGTGGACTGCACGTGATGAACACTAAAAATGCTATAACTCACATACTAATAGTGCAACAGCTGTCAAATTTATACACGTGTCTTTTAAAAGTTAGGACTAACTAAAAACCATGTGGATTTAATACTAATAGCACCATCTATGTGTCAGCCTATGAATTTTCAGTCCACCTGTTACCTCGGATTAACTAATTTTGGGCTGTTTTGTTTTATTATAATTTATTATTCATCATCAGAGTGCAAAAATTCATTTGCAAAACATTTGGATAATTTGAGATAAAGCAGCTTATGGCTGCTTTAATATTAAAACCCTTGCTTAAGGCAAATCAAGTATAAAACTTGGAATTAAAATTTATATTTATGTAAAAATATCTGATCATTAACTATAATACGGTTTTAAAATGTATAAAATCTCGTTGAAGTTTCCTTTACATGAGGGTTGTCAATCAATGTGTAAGGCGGTGACCAAGTTTCCTAGGATCCTACTTATAATAAAAAATATTAGAAAAGAAGGGTATTAAACTTTTTTTGTTTATGTTTTTCCTTATAAAAATACTTAATTTTATTGAAAATGAATTACTCAATAAAGTCATTCTCAAATCAATCATTATTTAATTAAATTATTGTCTATTAATGCTCGATTCATAGGCATCAATTGCAGTCGATACCGTTCAAAAGTAATGATTTCGTCAGATATTAATAGGTCTGAATTTTTTTTTTTGACCGATCAATTCATTGTTGATCTTGCATATCAAAACTATCGTCTTTGAATTGTTTAAACCATTTTCATAAATTCTTACAGCTGGTGCATGTCTCACGTTTTTAACACACACATACGAAAAAGTAAAATTTCGTGAAAATGTTCTTTTTCGGCACATTCCAATGAAAAAACTTTGATTTTCCCAATTCAATGAAATGACACAGCATCAAAACCGAATGACAGATGTTTGACATGAAGTTGATGCTAGTCTGATTCATCGGGTAGTAGTAATGTTAGTTATGCCACCTGTTAGAAAATTGCACGAATTAAGTTAAATAAATTTCAAAAGTAATTCGTAAAAATAAATTTGCATGCTTTCTTCCCTTCCAGACATTGAATGGCTTGGAGCCTGAGGCTCTTCTCAGTGATGATGCTGAAGCTGCGATTACTCGCATGGAAACCCTCAAAGATATAATGCAGGTATGAAATACATACTCAATTTAGTTCAAATTTTTATACTTATTTTCTTTGAAAGTACATTACATTTTCTTTCTAATTTTTAAATGTGCAATAAATGGTTCAATTTTATCTTATAGTAATAAACATATAATTCTATTGTAATAAGAACCACCTTGTGATGCTTTGTAAATTTGTGCACTTAACTTAGAATATCTTTACATTACACCAAAAGCCAAAACTTTAATTTAATATAAAAAAAGCAATTAGACTTTTGAAATTT
>BPLR01011900.1:0-47899 GCA_021605095.1 Caerostris extrusa | reverse complement strand
GTTACGTATTGCTATGTCACATTGACACGACAAGAAAGACTCAACCAGACTTTAGTCTGCTAGTTTCTAGCGCGCTTTTTTGGTTCAACTTACACCCACAGAATCAAGCTTTTCTTTTCTAAAAATGAAATTGACCCAACAATATACCCCAGCTCAAACATAATGGACGCAATACTCCACAGTAATAAATACCTAAATTGAGATCCCATTCTATGGTGTTTCAAAAGTGAAAAAAATGGAGAAATAATAAATATCTGCACTTATCAATAAATATTTAATAATTTCATTTTTTATTTCCTGCTTCATATTTATAGTACTTTATATCTTTTTTAGAATTATATAATTCCTTTACAATGCTCATTTACTAATAATATTTAGTTATAATATCCATAAGTTTGAGTAGAAAGAATAATAGAAAATATAACAGAATAACTCATTGTCTTTCAATTTTTCACCCCCAAAATGTGTATAGTGGGTCTAAATCTAATATGGGGATACACTTCACAGCTGCAGGCCCATGGACATGAGAGATTTACTAAAGTACAACAAGATCATTTTGAAAACATCCTTGTTCTGAAACATTGTTGGTATCCTCAAAATTCAAAACAACGCCCTAAAATGTTTTTCCCTTCTAATGGTAAAGCTGGCAAAACACTTGGTAGACACATGTGACGTCTTGATGCTCAAGGCAAAGCCAGCTGCACAAGAGACGTTACAATGCCCCCGTAACGCTTCCAGATCTATTGTGGACTGGGACCTACACAAAAATAAAGTGGATCTCTGAACCACTGCTACAAACATCCATGGCGTAATCGCCGATTCGAACCCGAATCCCTCTGGTACCGAGCGCTAGCCACTGGCCATCTGTGTCCTCGCCTTAAATGTACTTCTCGCCCTGTCTGCTCTAGGAAACGCAGAGAGGCAGGAATAGCGTATCATGCAACATCTGCCTGGTATTTCACGTCGCCTTTTCAAAGAGCTGGTAGAAGATTCCATTAACTTTTATTTCTGATAACTTCAGACTCCTGACACTTGTTTAATTTTCCTCAGCTATGGAATAGGAAACACGACCTGTAGTTAAGCACGATTGTAAGCTGATAAATATAATCGCTTGCTGGGACATACCGTGTCCGGTACATCACTTTCAATTGAAATTCTGAACCATGTGAATTTTGAATTTTTTTTTCTTCACCCCTTCTGATACTACACTAACAAACCACTACAAATATCCATGACACGGCCGAGCCTCGAACTCAAAACCTGTGGCAACGAACGCCAGAGTGTTAGACACTCGGCCATCAGACCCAAAATGCAATTCATGAGATATAAACTTTCTTTAATTCACAGAAGTAAACAAAATTCGTAACAAAAAATGTAAAAATAATGTCAGAGTGATGGAGTTTACACACACACACGCACAAATACCTGAAATTCTATGATAAAAAATGTAAAAAATAATGTCAGAGAGATATAGTTTACACACACGTTGATATATTGATATGACAGAATAAATAAAATAACAGCTTCTCAACCATAATTTTGTAATGCAATAGGAATTATAATACAATCCACTATCACTCACAAAACTTCCAGACAGTATTGTCACAAAAAGTTTCATGTAAACTATTATAACGACTTCATAATTAAAACATACTAGATAATAGGATGGCTATTGAAATTCATACAAATACAAAGCAACAACCAACAAAGCTTTCTTGCATTTTAAGTAGTGTTATTGTTTTCTTCTCCTTTTACACACGCTATGCCTTTTAGAAATAGAGCATTTAAGATGTGAACCTGTTTTTGTAACTTATGGTAATTTATTCTATTACTAACAACTGGATGATAACATTAAAAAAAAAAAAGATTGAAAATTATATCGCTTATAATTTTATTTCTTGAAGCCATTAATATGACAATCTATCAAGCTTCATAAATATGAATATTATTTTAATAAACTTCGCGATAATTAATATAGTTCTGTTGGTTAATAAATTTAATAGATAAGTATCAATGTTTTATAATTTTATTTTTCCTACTTGAATGACGTGATTCATTTAAGTAACGTAATATTTATTAGCAACTTTATGGTGTTTATTATGTTCACAAAATATGGATGCCAATTAAATCTTACATACGAGACGCTTTTGTTCCTTAATGACGTATTTTGACGAAATTGTCAGAAGGATTAATATGAAATAAATATTGTTTTTTTTTGACATTGTTGACATTAAATTATTAGCGTATCTCGTTTGTGGTCAAATCAATTATTAAAAATCATATTCATTTTACAATATTTTTTTTAAATTAAGCGTATATCTTGAATTGTTTCATAATGAACAATATTTCGTAACATATTTTATTTCCAACTTCAATTCAAACTTTTTTTATATTATACTTTTGTAATTGATTTATTTATTTAGAATCAAAACGTTTTTGCCTAGAACTAGTTTACAGATAAAAATAGAATTATGAAACTTAAAAAAAAATACTTTGTGATAAAAGAAACCCCAATTGTATTCATTTAAATCATTTTGGAAACTAAATAATGTTTTATCTCAACATCTTGTTGTATGTAAAAATTTACATTAGATTATTTCAAAATAATCACCGATTCATTTTTATAATTTAAAATTTCAAGAAAAGATTGCTTCAAAATACATGTTAAGATTATTATTTCAATGAAATAGACTGTGAAAAGAAAATTATTAATAATTTTATAAAGTTTTTAATAGAAATGCTTAGTATATTATTGTATTCTGGATAACGTTGAATCTGCTACTTTATTTACTTTTCTACTGAAGTATCTATATTTGAAAACTACAACTTATACCTATAGCTGATCGTTCTTTTCGTAGAGGTCAGTTCTATTTTTATTTATAATTTCGTAAAAAGATCCATTTTTAATAAAATTTATATCAGGATCAGTGATTTTAATTGTGTTGCCGAGTGTGAAGAATTATTTATCGACACCAGTAAAAATATACAACAATGAATATAGCTTTCTAAATTTCTGAATAGGATTTGAATTACTACATTTTCAAAAAAGGGTGCGATAGATAGGGATGACCAATCCAAATGATCTTGTGGGCCATTTTGGTAATGCATTATAACTTCGCGGGCCGCATATAAAATTATAAATCCCCATATTAGATTTAGACCCACTATAGACATTTTTTGGAATGAAAAATTGAAACATAATGAGTTCTTATTATTATGTTTACTATTATTCTTATATGCAAACATAGATAATATAATAATAATGATACTAAACGCACATCGTAAAGAAATATATAACACCAACAATGAAATATAAAAAATATATAAATATAAATGAAATTAAAAAAATGAAATCATTAAAAAATATTTACTTTACTATTGCGATATTGGTTTCTCCACTCATCATGAGTTCGTAGAATATAATTTTATTATTCTGCGAATTCATTACTATAAACTCATAAATAATCTGCCATATATTCGCAAGAATATTATTTTAAAATCAAAGTTAATTTTTCTCATAATTTCGACAGTTAATTTTTGAATATATGGATGCACAAATAATGTATTTTTTTAATACATTGGTGTTCATTACTGTGGTCATTATAAAATAATTTTTTTTTTGTAAAAGTTGATAAATATCACGGGCCGCAAAAATATTCAAGAAGGAATAAATGCGGCCCATGGGTTGGCCACCCTTAATTATAATAATATCCAATTAATTTAAACATTCTTTTTAATTTGATTGAAAGTACAAATTAATATAGTTTTAATTTGTTTACAAACTATCTACTCAAACGTTTCTTTAAATATAATTTGATTGATATTATATAAACAATACAATTAAATTTTAATTTTCAATTAAATTCAATTTTAATTCGTATAATATCGAAATACCAGATGATAATTAAATCATTTAAAAATGCCGTTTGTTGGCTTCAATTCAATTGTTTCCATTGCGAAGAACTAGATTCCAGTTTTAATTAACTTTCTTCTATTGACACAAATGTAATTTCACGTTTATTCACTCACCAATTCCAATTGAGGAAGAAAAAAATATAACCACAAAACAAAATTAGTTCGAGGAATTACTAACCAACATTTAATTAAACACTATTTAAGTATGGGCATAAACCATCCACTCACTTAATAATTTCTTTTTTTTTTTTATTCTCCAAGTTGCGTTGAGAAAAAAAAAAAGAAGAGCAAACGATATCTAGATATTTATTATAAACCTTCTACGTCTGTCATTATTTAGTATCATTGTTGGCCGCTCGCATCAGTGGCGCTCTGACGCATCACATGTCAGACGACTTATTAGAGGTCTGTTATTATTAAAAAGTAAACTGTCTATCATTTCCATATCGGAAAAATTGTATTTGCATAACTCGCTTGCTGCTTTTCGAGTTAGTAGGGGGATGGGGGGGGAACAAAAAAAAAAAAAAAAAAATTTGAAGGGTTATAAGATGACTTGTGTGTTGTGTGAGATAATGATTAAAGTTATGCAAAAAGAAGAAGAAAATAAAAAATAAAAAAAAAGAAAAAGGAAAGAAGATGAATTATTGGAACCGGTTCATTGCACCTGAAACCGCCTCCAATTTATTTTCGCCTTTTAATTTAAAAGCACGTCGACAAAGTATCATCGTTTGGTCTCAGTTCGAACCCCGGGGCAGTATATGAAAAATGAAAGTAATTGGGCTTTTCGCTTTCTTTCTATGGTGGATGGCTGTTGTTAATAAACAAATCGTTGTTTTAAAATTTGGCCTTTGTATGCAATTTTTTGTTGTGTGTGTGCATCTTCTGAGGAATACAAAATCATTAGAAAATAAAAGGCTGCATTATTCAGCAGTATATGAATTATTACTGTTTTTGACTGAATACATTAGAGCCTTAGAATTTAAATATTGTATTTTTTTGACAACACTGGACCAAAGTTCATTCAGGTTTTGGCCAAAGTTCATTCATGACTAGAATGACAGATATGTAGCAAAATCAGTATAATTCAGGATGCCCTACTACATTGCGTTGCGCTACTGTAATTTGGAGGCGGCCTAATGGCAAATTGGCTAGCACTTTGGCCTTTGGTACCACAGACTTCAGGTTCAATCAAACATCTATGGTCACATAGATGTTTGTTAGTGGTTCAGAATCCCCTTTAAACTGTAGGTCCCGGTCTAATTTGCCTAAAATGTGCACAAAATGACCGTAGAGCGACAAACTAAACCAAACCTGTAATTTGGCGGCTGCCTAATAGCCAACAGGCTAGTACCCTGGCCTTTAGTACCACAGACTTCAGGTTCGAATCCTGGTGGGTTCCATAGGTGTTTGTTAGTGGTTCAGAATCCACGTTAAAATGTACGTCTAATTAGCTTAAATTGTGTACGAAATGACAGTAGAATTACGAAACAAATCAGTAATTTCGAACGAACAATCCCAAGTTGGGTTCTGGGAAATCCGCTTACCCCTTTTGGTATCTCCAACCTCAACGAGAGAGCCTTTCGGTGTACAAATTTATCACCCCATTCATGCAATAGTTACGAAAGAAATCGAGTTCTATATATCCAGAAATCCATCGCTGTGACTCTGAAATTTAAATATAAAAATGAAAAGAGATGTTTTTTATTCTTCCAGAAATGCCTGCCCTAAGTAGATAGGCGTGTTACATGTGATTGGAACAGCAGACTAATTATTATAGTTAGCTAAGAGCTGTTTCTCTTTCATTCATTGCAAATTTTAGTTTTTATTCAATAGCTTTAATAGCAACAGGTTTAGCTACATTTGGTTGTGTATGTGCAGCTAATGTTAGCCAAAACGAAATATACGCTTTTAAATCTGTCATCGCGAAAGGATTGATTAAAACTTTAGTACAGACATTTTTAATGATCGTGTGAATCTGTTTATAAGTGATTTATAAAAAAACATATAGATTTCATAAGATTTTTACTATTTAAGATAAAATTTATGATTCATTAATAAGTTAACGATTAATGAGATCTTCTATCTCATTTTTTTTAAAATGCATTTATTTTTTTCTTGTCTTGCAATAAAAGTCAAAATTTTCAACACAGCAAAACATATAATAATCTTTAAAAGAAAGCAACCGACTATTTATTTAATCTCAACCTATAAAAACCGGAGTAGTATCTTTTACAGTAAAACAACGTTTATTGTTACCCATTTTAAAGCATTTAACAAAGCTCAGCATTAACGAACCTTTTTAATGTGGTCCTGGAGACATCCTGCTAAAACACAAAACACACTGTGGGCGCTTCTGTGGTGGCATCTAATTATTTCTCTCATTTAAATGTCATCCGAAACGACCTCTTAACATCCAGCCAGGGACAAAATGGAGCCCTCGTGTAATGAGGTATTCATTTCTCGTAAAAACATTTTAATGACAGCCAGCTATGTTCTGCGATTGCAACAATAAAAATGAGAAAAAGAATTGTGTTGAATTTTTGGCATTTAACAAAGTCGGGGGATGGGGGACGCATTGAAACGGAACGGTCGTTGGAATGGACTATCTCATGCGTGTGTTTGAATCGTCAACACACAACATGTGTATACTGTAGTAATCCGTTATTTGAGTTTAAAGGAATGTGAGTAGGCGCACTGGAGTCCTAAAGGCATTCAGCTGCCTGCCTTTGTTATTGTAATTAATTACATAAAAAGGTTTGGTTTCTGACTTCTGCTGCTTCAGGAATTTTAATACCGGCTTTTACGATGATGGTAAAAAAAAATTGTGTTTATTCTTTAAACCACTATTGATATCACGCTGCAATTTTAAGTAAAATTACTTTTTATATTAGAATTGGAAGAAAGAGCATTTAGAATTCTCAAGAAAAGACTCAAAGGAAGCAATTCTTAGAATTCAAAGAATTTTTAGAATTCCTATATATTTAGCATTTTGAATCCCTATGTATTCATCATTTTGAATTCGCATGTAATCATCATTTTGAATTCGCATGTAATCATCATTTTGAATGCCCATGTATTCATCATTTTGAATTCCTATGGATTGTGTGTGTGCCGCTAATGTTAGCCAAAGAGAAATATAAGCTTTTAAATCTGTCATCACAAAATGATTAATTAAAACTTTAGTACAAACATCTTTAGTGACTGTGTGAATCTGTTTATAAGTGAATTATTAGGATTTATAAAAAAAACATATCGATTTCATAAGATTTTTACTATTCAAGACAAAATTTATTATTTCAAAGATAAGATTAATTATATAAATATTAAAAAAAAAAGAATAATTAGAATGATTATATAAAGATTATAAGATTATATTAATTTCATAAGATTGTTTAATAAGTTGGCAAGATTAATAAGACCTTGTTCTATCTCATTTTATTTTCAAATGCACCCATGAATTTCTTTTTTTCTTTTTATGTACTTGCAATAAAAGTCGAAATTTCAAACAGAGCAAAACATACAGTAATCTTTAAGAAAGCAACCGACTATTTATTTAATCTCAACCCATAAAAACCGGAGTAGTAATCTTTTATAATAAACAAACGTTTATTGTTCCCCATTTTAAAGCATTTAACAAAGCTCAACATTAACCAACCTTTTAATGTGGTCCTGGAGACATCCTGTTAAAACACAAAACACACTGTGGCCGCTGCTGTGGTGGCATCTAATTATTTCTCTCTTTTAAATCGCATCCCAAACGACCTCTTAGGGTCTCTCTTAATATCCAGCCAGTGACAAAAAGAAGGCCCTCGTGTAATGAGGTATTCATTTCTCGTAAAAGATTTTAATGACTCCAGCTATATTCTGCCATTGCAACAATAAAAAAAAAAAAAGGAATTGTGTTGAATTTTTGGCATTTAACAAAGTCGGGGGATGGGAGACACATTGAAACGGAATGGTCGTTGGAATGAACTATCTCATGCGTGTGTTTGAATCGTCAACACACAACATGTGTATACTGTAGTAGTCCGTTATTTGAATTTAAAAGAATGCGAGTAGGCGCACTGGAGTCCTAAAGACATTCAGCTGTCTGCCTTTGTTATTGTTATTAATTACACAAAAAAAGGTTTGGTTTCTGACTTCTGCTGCTTCAGGAATTTTAATACTGGCTTTTACGATGATGGTAAAAAAACTGTGTTTATTCTTTAAATCACTAATGGTACCAAGCTGCAATTTGGTAGTCTGTTCGTAAAATTACTTTTTATATTAGAATTCAACGAAAGAATATTTAGAATTCTCAGGAAAGAATTCAAAGGACACAATTCTTAGTACCCGAAGGAAGAATTTTTATAATTCCTATATATTTATCCTCTTGAATTCTTATGTATTTATCATTTTGTATTCTTGCAGATTCAGCATTTTGAATTCCTGTACATTCATCAGTGTGAATTCCTGTACATTCATCAGTGTGAATTCCTGTACATTCATCAGTGTGAATTCCTGTACATTCATCAGTGTGAATTCACATTCAGCATTTTGAATTCCAGTACATTCACCATTTTGAATTCCTAGATATTTCTTAAAATATTTGGCAAAAAATTTAAAGGCTGGTGGAGGAAACAGAAATAAGGATATTTTGTAATAGCGTGTGTGCGGGGTGAAAGACGCATTATGTGGTTGACGGCACCGTTTAGATCGTACCCGACTGTGGATCGCTGGAGTTAAACGGAATTTTCTGCACAGATTGTGAACATGGGTCTCGCCGAGATGCATTTTATATTAGGCTATGAACGTAACTGGAACAAAATATGTATACAGAAAGTGATTTACGAAGAGACCAGTTGGCGAATCGCTAAACATTCACGCAAATTCACTGGCACCAATACGAGAATTAAACCATTAATATTTGGGCTATCGTTGTGTACAACAATTCCAGAAGTCCATACATTTTACCGAAGTCACTTGAACGACCGATTAAATCTTCCTCAGAATATCTTGATGGAATTTCTTTTGGATGTTTCTCCAACTTTCCTAACACAAATGTCTCGTTCAGAGCAATTGATCTCCAGCTCATTACAGCAAGAATGTCAGAAATTACCACAAGGTTATTTAGGTTTCCGTTGGGGCGGACGGATTTGATTTGCTCCTTGTCTATCTCGATCAACAGATTCGACATGCATCGATTTCTTCTTCTGGAGGCTCCTGGGGGTGGCATGGACGTTTGTTAATGATTCGAAATTCCCGTTAAGCTAGAGGTTCCGGTCTAAATTACCCCAAAAAGTGAAAAAAATTACCATAGAGCGACAAATCAAATCTTTTACAGGCGCATTAAGAGTATGACCTACGAAAATCCCATTGTATTAGATAAAAATCTAGTCAGTTGTCAGAATTTCAGCTGACAATCTCGGTCATCAGACTGTCAGTTGCTGTTGGAAATGTGCATGGCATGCAATGTACTCCAATCAAATCTCTGCTGCTGTAAATTTTGTAGTAGTGTAGCGGCAGCTCTTTCGATCATCTATTGTAAAATTTTAATCATTAAAATGTATATTTCTTTTGACTTGACTTGTCTTGTCTTTCTCGCTTACCTGTTGTCCATGTCTTCCTTGCGTGCTTAGCAATTATACGCTCCATTTCCTCCCACATATTCCATTACAAAATATGCTTATTTTGTTTCCTTTAACTTTACAGTTTTGCCAGATATTTTTGGGACATCATGTATAATGATATTTACTAACACTTGAGGATAGAAAGAATCAAGACCAACGATGAATGACGAGATTTATATTGCTTAAAATGTTTTCAGGTGAAAATAATCAGAGGATATTTAATTCAAAAATTGCTATGCTTACTTTTTAAGAATTCTACAATATAAACACTGAATAATGAGGTGATTTCAATTCAGCACTTGGTTGAACTTCACACATACTTTACTTTTTCATATATATGCAATTTACAAATTCTTTCAAAACTAAAAAGAAGTCTCTCTTACCACTCCAATAATTTTCCAAATATTAATGTGGCAATTGTCAAAATCCTTTCAATGTTAATGTTTAAAGGGGATTCTTAACCACTACAAAGTCCATGACACCGCTGGGACTCGAACTCGAAACCTGTGGTCACTCGGCTATCAGGCCCCTATTAAACTACCAAAATTGATATTTTTTTAAAATTTGAAAATTATGAATTTTTTTTTCTGTATTTTTGGGTAGCATAAAAATTATAAACCATTAAAATATAAGTCACATTGAATGCAATTGCCACAGCTGCATTCCTTCTTATCAAAGGAAATTCTTTAGTAAAGATGAAAGTGTGCTTTTGTCAAAGGGATTGCTTTGGTTTGTCGCTCTATGTCATTTTATGCATACTTTAGGCTATTTAGTTTTTTATGGACTATTTTTAAATACTACAGTTTAATATGGATTCGAACCACTAACAAACATCCATGCCACCATCAGGATTTGAACCTGAAGCCTGCGGTACTAAAGGCCAGACCGCTTTACAATTAGTCATTAAGCAGCACGCCAATGAAGAAGAATTGTGCGCACATTGAAATTTGTAAACATAAAAAAAAATTTGATATATTCTTAGTAAAAAAATCTACGAATGTAGTTCATTTATTATTAAAAATATAAAGATACTCGAGTACTCTGAAATTAGGATTCAAAAAACATAAATTTTTCTGGATTCATTCAATTTGTCAATTACTAAATTTTTCATTAAAATTTGGTTAAAAAATTTTTTTTTTCATTAAAAGTTGATTTAAAATTTTTTTATTAAAATTAGATTTTAAATTTTTTTAATTAAAATTTGATTTTAAAATTTTTCATTAAAATTTGATTTAATTTTTAATTAAATTATTATATTTTTTTTATTTAATTTTATTCATTAAATATTTTTTTAAAATTTTTCATTAAAAAAAAAAATTTTCATTAAAATTTGAATTCAAAAATTTGTCATTAAAATTTGAATTCAAAAATTTGTCATTAAAATTTGAATTCAAAAATTTTTCATTAAAATTTGAATTCAAAAGTTTTTCATTAAAATTTGAATTCAAAAATTTTTCATTAAAATTTGAATTCAAAAATTTTTCAAAAATTTTCATTAAAATTTGAATTCAAAAATTTTTCATTAAAATTTGAATTCAAAAATTTTTCATTAAAATTTAATCAAAAAATTTTTATTAAAATTTGATTTAAAAAAATTTCGTTAAAATTGGATCTAAAAATATGTTTCAATAAAATTTGATCAAACAAAAAATTTTCATTAAAATATTTCAATTAATTTGTCATTTTTGATATTAAATTGAGTAATATAGTATTGAGTATTTCATCCGTTTCTGACTATTTATTCCAGACCCATCTCAAACCGAGATAAATAATGAACGATTAAATGTAGAAGTCGAGTTCAAAGACTTACTATAAACTACTTCCGTCTAGATAAAACTACAATTATTGTTCGCTCAAGGCCCCGGGGGCACGAAGACCCACCCGATTGATTTATTACGATTCTAAGTAGATATGACAGATTCACCTTAACTGAACGGTTCAGGATTCCTTTTGCACTCGTTCTCCTACCCGAACGCCTATTATTATAAAACCATCAAGTGCACTCACTACACCACCTGCAAACTGAATATTCCGAAAATACATAATTATTAGAAGGTTTGGTGATTCGTACGTAGGAGGAGTAGGAACTATAAACGGCTGCATGGAATATAAAAAAATTAAGAATAAAACATCTTGTTAAAAGAATAGTCAGTAACGCCAATAATAAGAGTTAACACGTTGATGATAGTAATTTAGTGTAAGCCTGTTGTTAAAATGGCGAGTGTTATTGTTTGAAAATTTAAATAGAATCTGGTAGTATGTGGTTTGTTACATGGTAAATGATACACAAACAATTGAAATGAAATGTTGAAGTATCATTTGAATTGCAACCAGCCTGGGGAAATAAAGTACATCTTTCATGAACTCAATTAAAAATATAATGCACTTATGAATTCCTAAACGATTGTGAGCGGCCAATTGGGTAGCTCTGTGGCCTTTGGTAGGACAGGCTTCAGGTTCGAATCCTGGCGGTGACATGGATGTTTATGAGTGGTTCGAAATCCACGTTAAATTATAGGGCCCGGTCTATTTAGCCTAAAGTGCACACAAGATAAGCGACAAACCAAACCAATACACGATTGTGAAAATCATCTTTGTAATAAGCTATTTGTATTGCTATTGACTTTTAATATTTTTTACTGTTTTAATGAATATTTAAATCCAGATATTGTATCTTCAGTTACAAAATTAAAAATAAATGAAACTTATTTTTTTTACCAGAACATGATATGATTCAGCTATCTCGTCGAATGAACAAAGAACTTCTATTCAACAGAAAATAAATACAAAAACAGAAAATTTTTACATGCAAGTACAGATTATAATGGAATTAAATGTTGCAAATGAAAAAATACCAGAAATTGAAAAATTATTCACAAGTATTAAGTTATTTTGGTTTGGTTCGTCGCAGTACGGTTATTTTGGGCACATTTTTAGGCTAATTAGACGGGGACCTACAGTTTAAAGTGGATTCCGAACCACTAACAAACATCCACGCAATCGTCAGGATTCGAACCTGAAGCCTGTGGTACCGATGGTTGAGACAATTAGCCATATGGCAGCCATTAAGTTGTTTGGAGCAAAATATTTTTTTTTAATTTGTTTTATATAAATTTCTTGTAGAAGGCATTATTTTCATTTAAAATATAATTATTTTTATATTTTAGACCAAAGCAAATTTATTAATATTTTTAAAATTTATAAATAACATAGAAGCATCTAAATTTCAGGTGCATCTATATTTCTCTCGTGTCTAAATATGTGTCCAATTTGAGTAACATGTCTCTCGGCACTTTAAATTTGAGCATATATTGAGCGTGCGTGTAAATTGCGTGTGCATTATAATAAACAATAATTGTCAAAAGGGAATCCTTCTCACAAAAGGGATTTTTTTACAAAGATCTCGTTTCTATTACGCACTGAGCAACAATGATCCTAAACAAAAGGATGAGTGTTTGTTCAACGGGAGAATTTTTTTATGAGGAGCCATTAAGGATTGGTGTATAATTTGGAAGATTTGGTTTGGTTTGTCTCTCTACGGTAATTTTTGCACACTTTAGCTAATTAGACCAGATCCTACAGTTTAACATCAGTTCCAAACCACTCGCAAACATCCCTGCCACAGCCAGAATTTGAACCCGCAGCTTTGAACCCGCAGCCAGTTATGAAATTAGCCATCAAGCCGCTGTAATATGGGGGAGGACATACAATTTAAATCGGATTGGTCAATTGGAGATATAGAAGAGAGAGAGAGGAGAGACCATTTTTATAGAAGAGAGGGTAACGCAAATCACCAGAATTAGAGTAGACCCACATGTTAGATGAATACTCTAACATATAGGAGGTTGAGTGAAACGAAAGTATAAATTTAATTGAAAAATTTATAATGTAGCTGGTAGGTAAATAAGTATTGTTTTAGGATACATGGACAAACAATTTCATAATCTCTTTAATAAACTATTAAATGTAAATAAATTAGTAAATATCATGAGTAAATTACTAATATAATTAACCAGATAATGGCGAATAATCCTATTCCGATTTCCTGTTAATAAGCCAGTTCCGAAACAGGACGAGCAAAGTCAACTCGTGTCTATGCCGTGAATATATGTTTGTCTAGATGTCCTTCCATTGAACATGTAGATTTCATGTTAGTTTAGTCGCTCTACGGTCATTTTGTGCACACTTTAGGCTAAACAGACCGGGACTTACGGTTTAAAGTGGACTCCGAAACATCCACAAACATCCATGTCACCGCCAGGATTCTAATCTGAAGCCTTCGGTACCAACGACCAAAGCGCTATCCATAGCGCTAGGCCCATCAGGGCGCTTGAACATGTAGAAGAGGGGATTCTTTCCCGATATAGCTAATGTATCAATGGTAAAAGCTTTTATTTGCAACAGGGAATATGGGTGTCATTATGGATTGACAGTTTGGTTTTCATAAACAGGGATATGGGATGCACGATAAATCCATATGCCTGAATGTGTTTCCGTTAAGGTTTAGAAGGAGAAGGAGAAAGAATGATGAAAGATGGAGAAAGACAGAATGAATTCATTCAAAATCGTGATGGCAAAAAGTGGGCGCAGTACAGCATGTTCTCAGAGACTCACCTTCAGATCCGAACACTGTTCCTTTTCGCATTTATTATTGCTACGTTGTGCTTTAAATTTTCTCATGGCTTTCCCGACTAGTAATTAAGTTAGGTTTTTATTGTACGCTTTTTTTACCTTTTTTTTTTGTAAGGAAAATAAAAGGATTAGAAATAAAAATATAAAAAAGAAAAATAAAAAATTATAAAATCGAAAATCAAACAAAAATTATAAAATTGAAAACCAAACAAAAAGTATAAAATCGAAAGCAAAATAAAAATCATAAAAATAAAAAGAATTATGGTTCTGTGATCGACCTTTTTTTTTTGTGAGGACACTGTTAACATTTTACCTTTCAGATTCACCCATTGGCTGCCACCGTTCAGCATAATCCCTTGAGTGTGTTGGTAAACAAAGAAGTTTGTTTGTTTACGTTTTTGCAATATGTTTACGGCAGCGACAACTGGTCCTAATTGTACCGAATTTAAAACTTAACTTTTAAATTCTTTTATTTTTTATCTTACTTTTTATAAATAGTATTTTTAATCTTTTTTTTTTTTTTTTTTTTGAGTACCTACTTAATTTGAATTTTTAGAAACATTTATCTTTAATATTACTAACATTAATTAAGCAGCCAATTAAAATTCCAAGCATATTTATGAATTAAGATGAGGAGGTTTAAGGGGTATTTCCCCCTGTAGGTACTCTAATCGGTACGCCAGTTGCCAGAGACTCACCTTGATCAATATTGAATTTTTTTACAAGTCTGTCATTCTGACGCCCGTGAAAGTATTTGGCATTCGAAAATAAGACCTGAAGACAAAATTGCTAAGAACGATCATTTCTTCACAGTCAACAATATGTCTTAAATATAGTGATAATATGAACATCTCTATATCTAAATGTAATAAACAGAATTAGTAAGTTAATGAATACAATCCAAGGTCTGTGCAGTCAGCGCCCCACAGAAAAAGAAAGTAAAACGAAGGAAAAGATCACCGGGATACCCCAAGAGAGTGATTTCCATGCACACTTAAAGAAAATGTACCTGCTGAGACACCACGCGAATGGTGAGTGTCCTCCAAGGAGGGTAATTAACTCTAAAGTATAAAAAAAAAAAACGGCGATAATGCTGAACGCTAATAGCCCCTGATCACCCTGGGAGGTCACTTAATGGATTCTGGGCATGTGTGATCAGATGTATAAGGAACTTAGAACAGAAATTCAAGAAGTTAAAAGAATTTTAAAAAACTCTCGTGTCTCACTGCAAAGGGAAAAAAAGCCTTCCTGAGTCTTACGAGATTAGATCAGACTTTTACGATCGGGGTTTTTCCATTGAAGTTTTATTTATTTATTTTATGAGTGTGCTAAAGAACTGGCGATAGCATCACTCTCCAATCAAAACATTGACTTCGTTTGCTCACTTTCCAAAAGCCAACTTAAAACTGAACCGAGAGATGAAGTCATTAAAATTTGGCAGGAAAGATAGGACTAACACTACTACTACTACTGCACCACACCACATTACATCGCCTAGGGCTGAGTTGCCCCTTTATAGTTTGGGAATGATGTGGGTGAGACGAAGTCTGATTTTGCCCTGTGACGCTCTACGATCATATGAGACCAGGATCTATGGCTTAAAGTGGATTCCAAACCCCCTACAAACATCCATGGCACCGCCGGGATTTGAACCCGAAACCTGTAGTACCGAGAGCCAGAGCGCTAGCTACTCGGCTATCAGGCCCATAGGAAAGATGGGACAACTCTTCTAAAGGAAAAACAGTTTTTCCCAAGGTTTCTCTTAAAAGATGCAAAGACAACTTTTACCTAAACCAAAAACTGACCACAGCTGCATTCCTTCTTATCAAAGGAGATTCTTTGATAAAGTTAATCAAGCTTTCAAAGTGTGCTTTTGTCAGAGGAATTGGTTTGTCGCTCTACGGTCATTTTTGCACACTTTAATTAGACCGTGATCTAAAGTTTAACGTGGATTCCGAACCCCTAAAGAGCATATATGCCACCGCCAGGATTTGAACTTGTAGCCTGTGGTACCAAAGGCCAGGGAGCTAGCGAATTGACCATCAGGTCGCCTGTCACTGGGAGACAACAATTGGCCATATCCTTTCGTACTACAGCTAATACAAAGATTTGCGAACAAAACATAACATGAAGGACACAAAAATCTAATTATCCTCCCAAGATATGACACCTACACCTCTAAAATAATGCTACGGATGGGTCATCTAATTGATGACATTTAACTTCTATATATACTATTCCTCCTATTGTTCCTTTTCCGTGTTATGTATTTATATATATTTTTATTGTTATTTTCTGTGTTTTCTGTATCCTTATCTTGCATGTTATTATTGTCTACATCTTTTCCCACTAAGCCATTTGTTTCCTTCAAACAGGACGGTTTGATTTGTCTTACCAATTTGTCACAGTCGGTGATTTCGTCGCGGGGAGGGGACGTGCAAATACTTTGTTGTTGTTGTTGCTTATCCCCTTGATTTAGAGTCCTAAACCAAGTCCAGTAGATCATGCTGCATCAATAGATCGTAAACGGTCCTCCCCTCATTCAACAGTCGCCTCACAGAGGCACCAATACAATCGATGAGATGAGAGGGAGACGCGATGGCCGAACAATGACTAAGGGTATATGTCTTCTCGCCTCCATTGAAGGTCAAACTCTTAGTGTGGCCAGTCCTGAGTCTAGCTAAAGCCGTTTGAGCAGGTCTAGGACAGGAGCACTACAAGGACATACCAGGATATTTAGCGGCGTACCATGCATCAATGGGTGGCGACATCCAAGCGGTATTCACTCTAGCTAAAAGTCATGGAATGAACTTTTGAAGTTAACAGGTTGGAAGAAGAAGCTTTGGGAAGTTCGCAAGCGAGCAGATCAGCAATTTCATTTCCATGGATGCCCACATGGGAGGGAATCCACTGCAAACACACCGATTCGATCTGGTCCAAAACAGCCAGTTTAGAAACGATATATGCAAATAATTTAAGAGGTGACAACTCACCAGGTTCTGAGTTCCGCAGTGCCTCGAGTGCAGGGGCATGGACAGAGAGACGCGTCCATCGTCCGAGACAGACACCGAATAGCATTCGTATGGGTGGCCCGCGGCGTAGACCCTCCCTCGGAAGGGGGTCGACACGCGGACGATCACCGTCATGGCAGAGGGGCCGCATTCAATGTCCACTGGAATGAAAAGTAAGTAAACAGAAAATAAAACATTCAGATTATTTTATTTTATGAAAAGGGATGGTACAATTATTTATTTAATTACAAATAAATAGAGGGCTTTTAAAAAATTAAACTAAATAATAAACCCAATAAAAATAATACTGTGTCCAAAAAGTAAGACCAATTTTCAATTTAAAATTCCCGGCGCTAATCTCAATTTTATTCTCTTTTTTTTTAGGTTGCTGGCACTGTCCTTGACATCTGTCGGAAATTTCACGTCAAAATATTCATTAGTGTTTGAGTTACGCTTGGCTTTGTGAGACGCTAAAACTGATTCTGGCGATATTTGAAATGTCTAAATTAATTGAGGACAGAACTTGCTTTAGATTTCTCTTGCAGAAACGTATAGAATGTTCCAGAAGGCATTCGGTGAGCATTCCTATATAGGAAAGAAATGCTTGCAGGTGGTATAAACAGTTCAAAGAAGGCAGAGAACCGACGAAGCTCACGTCCAAAAATTAGAGATTTGGTGCTTGCAAACCATCGATTTACAATTAGAGACCTTGCTGAGGATGTTGGAATTTCAAAATTTCATTTTAGAAGATGTTTTGGGCCTCAAACGTCAAATCTCGATTGGTACCGAAAACACTGAATGAGTCAATTCACACTGCATTGATTCTTCGTGACTTTTTTTGCCAAAGATGAAACCCATATTGTTCCACAACCACCGTATTCACCGGATTTAGCATCTTGCTACTTCTGATTATTCCCTAAACTCAAAAGACCACTCCGGGGCCAACGTTTTGAGTCGATTGAAGAGACTTTTCAAAACATTTATTTCCGATATAGGAATGCTCATCGAATGTCTTCTGCAACATTCTATACATTTCCGCAAACAAAATGTTACACAAGTTCTTGCTCAATTAATTCTGACATTTCAAAAATCGCCGGAATCAGTTTTAGAATCTCACAAAGCCAAGCGTAACTCAAACACTAATGAATATTTTGACGTGAAATTTCACACAGATGTCAAGGACAGTGCCAACAACCTAAAAAAAGAAGAAGAAGAAAAAAAAAAAAATACCATATGCCTGGGAAATTTAAATTGAAAATTGGTCTTACTTTTGGACACAGAAGTAAAATAAATAATTGTAGCATTACATTTATAATTATAAGTGAATATATAATTTCAAAAAGTTTTAATTCAAATTCATTTTAATTGTCATAACATTTCAAAGATTTTTTTGTTTAAAAAAATTACTCTTAAAAAAGTATTAGTAATAATAACTAGAACATTTGATAATAATGATATATAGAATGCGTACATTCATGTTAGGTATAGTAAAGATGAAAATCAGGAAAATATTTAAGAAAGCAAGGATACTACTGTGTCCAAAAAGTAAGAACAGTTTTCAATTTAAATTTCCCGTGCATATGGTATTTCAATTTTTTTTTTTCTTTTTTAGGTTGTTGGCACTATCCTCGACATCTGTGTGAAATTTTGCGTCAAAATATTCATTAGTGTTTGAGTTACGCTTGGCTTTGTAAGACGCTAAAACTGATTCCGGCGATTTTTGAAATGTCTGAATTCATTGAGCAAAGAACTTGCGTTAAATTTTGTTTGCGGAAATGCATAGAATGTTGCAGAAGGCATTCGGTGAACATTCCTATATCGGAAAGAAACGTTTAGAAATGGTAAAAACAGTTCAAAGAAGGCAGAGAACGCGTTGAAGACGAAGAGCCCTCTGGTCGACCACCAACGAAGCTCACGTCCAAAAAATTGAAGATTTTGTGCTGTAAACAGTCGATTTATAATGAGAGACCTTGTTGATGATGTTGGAATTTCAACATGCCATTTTAAAAGATGTTTTGGGCTTCAAACGCGTCAAATCTTGATTGGCACCAAAAACACTGAATGCGCCATCTGCATTGATTCTTCGTGACTTTTCGCCAAAATGAAACCCACATCTTTCCACAACCACCGTATTCACCTAATTTAGCATCGTGCTAATTTTGGCTATTCCCTAAACTCAAAAGGCCACTCCGGGGACACCGTCGATTGAAGAGACATTTCAAAAATCGAGGGAATCAGTTTTTTTCCCAAAACCAAGCGTAACTCAAGAACTAATGAATATTTTGAAGTAAAATTACACACAGATGCTAAAGCGTAAAAAAGCAACAAAAAAATTGAAATACCATATGCCCGAAGTCAAATATTAGTTTACCGAAAGTGGTCGCAACAGATGATTGAAAATCTTTAAATCTATTTAACAGCTGACAGCTTTTAAATAGATAATGAAGATTTTCAATCATCTGTTGCGACCACTTTCGGTAAACTAATATTTGACTTCGGCAATACACAATTATGTGTGAAATTTTACAATTATGTGTGAAATTGGTAAATGGTGAAGTCAGACGGATTTATACATGAGAGAAAGTTAATTAAAGAAAAATTTTTTTTTATGCAATGTATTTTTAAACTATATAGCATCAAAAGAAAATTCGATTAAAATTTTTTTTCACAGTAATTATAAATCTTTTTCATTTGAAAATTGTTTTGCACAGCTTATGTCAAACTACCAGACCAACAAGCAATAGATTCGTCCGTTTCTTGCCTTTAAACCCGATGTTTAACTTTCTACAGAATCGCTGATAAAACAGGATGAGCTTATCAATATTGATATATCTATTTGTCTGCTTATAAATAGCAAAGTAAACAGAAAGATCTTATACAAAGTAAAAGAATTATTGTTAATAATATTAGTTAGGATGAAACGCAATCATCTGATGCAACCCGCAAGACAAATGAAATACATGATGTACTACTGTGCTCAAAAAATAAGACCGATTATTATTTTTTTTCAAAAACTCTTTATTTATTCTTCCAAATTTATTTCATCGCCTTCAAAGTAATTTCCTGCGGACACAATACACTTATGCCAATTTTTTTTCCCAATCCTCAATACACGCTAAAAAGTCATCGGCAGGGATAGCCTTCAGAGCGTGCGCCGATTCCCGTTGAATCTCTTAAATCGACTCAAAACGGCAGGGAATAGCCAAAAGTCGCACTGTCTGAATACGGTGGTTGTGGAACAATATGGATTTCATTTTTGGCGAAAGATTCACGAAGAATCAATGCAGTGTGAGCTTGGCGTATTCAGTGTTTTCGGTATCAATCGAAATTTGACGCGTTTGAGGTCTAAAATGGAATTGACCGATCCTTTTGAAATTCCAACATCATCAGCAAGGTCTCTAATTGTAAATCGATGGTTTGCAGGCACCAAATTTTTAATTTTTTGGACATGAGCTTCTTTTTAACTGTTTATACCACTTGTAAACATTTCTTTCCGATATAGGAATGCTCACCGAATGCCTTCAGCAACATTCTATACGTTTTCGCAAACAAAATTTAATTCAAGTTCTTTGATCAATTAATTCAGACATTTCACCGGAATAAGTTTTAGCGTCTCACATATTGACGACAAATTTCACACGGATGTCAAGAACGGTGCCAGCAACCTATAAAAAAAATTGAAATTCCTTAATTCCCGGGAATTCTAAATTGGTCTTACTTTTTGGACATAGTAATAATCTATATTCAGTAACTTATTGCTAAACAATTTATTTTTAACTTGTATTGTTTCTTTAATATATTATTAAAAAAAAAAACACTTGCCATCAATGCATGACTCTTTTTCAAAGTATACTCCACCGGCCTCGTTATCCACTACGTCATTGGGGGTTTTCATTGATGGCTCCAAGGATCCGGGATCCGAGTTCGAGTCCTCGGGACTGAGGAGGCAGACAGCAGGTTCGCCGCCGTACTGGTAGGAGCGACATGTGAAGGGTGCAGATTCCAGACAGGCCGCCTCGCACTCGGTGCGGGAAGTGATGTTGCTGATGATTTGAACATGACGGTGTCGTCTCGCAATAGCCCTCGACTGGCGACTGCGAAACTGACATCCTTGTGGTTCTGAAACAGAAACAGAAAATAACAGGTGAAGATGCATTTAAAAAAAGATGTCTGAAATGTATTATTTTCAATTCTCAAAACTGTGCTGAGTTATTTAAGAAATGTACAGTTGAAAAGATGATTTCAGGTGAAAATTTGCGATCTTCTTTCAATTCCTACTATCAGTTCACAATCTCCCTATATGCAGGCCATTTATCTCTAAAACTACTTCCCTTCAATACTCATCGGTGAGCTGTTCGTAGGATACATAAGTGGTCTAAGAAGCCCAGCTATGTTACACACATAAGGAAATAGAAGAATTAATAGTCTATTTTAAGCTTAAAAAACCCAATCATTTTAAAGTTTACTTAATTTTTAGAATGTTCAGCTAAAAGATAATTTCTCAAAATTATTTTTAATAAAATATTTGATTTGTCGCTCTACGGTCATTTCGTGCCAACTTTAGGTTAATTAGACAGGGACCTACAATTTAACGTGGATTCCGAACCACGCATGTGGAGTCCGATCCCTGCCACAGCTAGGATTCGAACCTGAAGTTTGGGGTACCAAAAGTCAAAGCGCTAGCCAATTGGCCATTAGGCTGTTTTTAAATAATAGTCAGTCTTAAAAAGACAATCGCTGTTATATAAATATTGAAAGTATACTGAAGAATACTAACTACTAAATATCAATTAAATTACTTTTTATTTAGATCCTTATTTGTAAGTGGTAAAATTAAAAATTGCTATGTATACAGCAAATTTAAATTTATAACAAAAAATTTTTGTTTTTTATTTTTATTTATTCATTATACTATTTTTTCAATTCCTACCGTTAGTTCACACTCTCCCTATATATATATGTTGTTCAAATTTTCAATCGTTCATAAAATACTTTTTATTCATACACTCGAGTTCAAATACATTTTTTTTTTTGACTTGTAGTGGATCACACTGGATGTTAACACAGTTTTTCAAATATTAATTAATTAAATTAAATTAATTAATTTTAGTTTTTTTTTTTTCAGATTTAAGTTGCATGTATCTAATAATAGATGGCGCCAGATGTAAGAGGAAAATTTCAACTTTATTTGTAAAGGACTTTTCTGCTATATAGTGAGAAAAAAAGTAGGAATTGACTTTAAAAATTTTTTTTATATTACTTGTTTTATAAAAAAATATATTTATTCATCGATGAATAAATATATCAATATATCAACTTTTAAAAAAAAAAAAAAAAAAAGAAGAAATGTATCCACAATTAGAAGTGTATCACTTACCTTGCACACACTGCCTTTCCATGTAAAGAACCGAATCCAAATTCGGCGAGGGTCGGAAAACCTCGGATGCCGTTCGGCGGTCGTGTCGGCTGAGGACGCATTCGGATTTAGAGCTGTCGAACCTTGCCGAACGGCAGACGAATGTGACTTCGGACTGGCATAGGATCATACAGGCGTCACTGGAGTTGACACCCGTCACAGTTTTGTCAAGATACTGGAACAGCTGCACTCCCTGGATTTCGTCAAAGTCCCATTCGTGATCGCACTGAGAATCTGTAAGCAGAGACCGGCATCAATTAGTTAATTGTTTGGAAGAAACGCTGTGGTAACTTGCATCATGTATGAAATTCACAAATTAAACAAATACGCAGGATGTCCTAGCAAGATAATACATATACATAAAGATATAGAAGTGATATCTTAAGGTTTAGACAAATCAATTGAGGAAAAAAAGACGTGAAAATAAAGATGATACAAACTCTTGCCCCAACTGCAATGAATCATGAAAATGAAAATTGTGAAAGTAAATACAAATAGGTTTCAAGGCAACCGGAGTATTCAAGAAATTGAAATAGCAGTTTGCCTGTGTAAGTTCTTACAGAATTTATATGATGCAATAAATACAAGGTATCCCAGCAAACCAGGATAACCTCTACACAGCCAGATTCGTTGTTTGGAATACATAAAAAAATTCCCAAAGAACTGTACCTCTACAACCCTTAGTTTTCGAGAAAAATGCGAGAGAAAAAATATATGACGTCATATCCGGTTTACGAAAAACCCTTTATTCGAAACATGAACATCGTTACTAAAAAAAATAATAACTAGAAATTAAGTAACTTTATCAACACTTTTTGCTAGCCATTTTCTAACTTCGGTAGACTTATGCAAATTTATTTTAGTATTTAGTTCAACGCGCACAATGACGCACGTGAAATGACGTCAAGCTGTGTTTGATAATCTCCAGATCTGACACCTTTAGATTTCTTCCTATGGGGCTATCTAAAGGAATTGGTTTATCGAGACCCAGTGACTTCAGAAATGGACTTAGTTGCTCGTCTCTATAATGCGTTTACTTTTGTGGACACTACGATGCTAGAACGTGTACAGTCAACCATTCTACGAGTTTATCCAGTCTTGCTATGGCACATTGTATTTATTGCATCATATAAATTCAGTAAGTTTCATGTCCAAACTTAAAAATACAATGAGTATTTTTTTTTTCCTTTTGAAACGAACCATTTGTATAATTCTAATTAACATTTGATATAATAAAACTATGTGTTACTGCATGTTTTTTTTGTAAGACCAAAAAAAAAAAAAAAGATCTATCCGATAATAAAGCCCTAAATTGATTACTTTTAGATGCAACCATCATAACTCATCACCAGATGTTAATCTTAACTCACTTCATCTATTTATGAGTTCAATAAAGACATTCTTCAATGAAACTCGCTAAGATCTTACACAGACAAACTGCTATTTCAATTTCTTTGAATACTCCGGTAGCCTTGAAACCTATTTGTATTTACTTTTACAATTTACATTTTCATTTTCATGGTTCATTGTAGCTGGGGCAAGAGTTTGCATCATTTTTATTTTCATGTCTTTTTTCCTCGATTGATTTGCCTAAACCTTTAAATATCACTGCTACACACAATCTTTGCTGAATTAAAATATCATTTGAATAAAAAAAAAATTGCATTGAAATAGAGGGAATTATCGTTTCATTTTTATCTGAGATGAAATACCATTTTCTATATTTTTAAATTTATTAAAAATTCCCTTATATATTTACTTCGTTTAAATTGTGTGAAAACAATATTAACGTAATGTAAATAATTCAATAGGTGCATTTTCACGATTTATCCTTCGATTTGCCTAAACCTTAAGATACCACCGTTATGCTTCTTATATACTTGTTAAATTAAGATATCATTTGAATAAAAATTGCATTGAAATAGATGAATTATCGTTTCAATTTTAACCGAGTTGAGATACATGCATTTTCTTTCTTCTTAAATTTTATTAAAAAATGATGACCTTATGACATCATTTAAACTGTATCAAGACAATATTAACGTATTGTAAATAATTCAATAGGTACATCCTTATTATTTATCCCTTCATTAATTCTCATAATGAATTTTCATGTTATATTTTATCATAATATTGTTATGTAATTACAATATTATTTTTAAGGCACATATAGTTGTTATCCCAGAAATTTAAAAAAAATTTCCACTAAAATCTCGCATACATAAATCTTCAGTAGAAAATGAACTGAGAATAAATAATAAAAAATAAATAAATACTAAATGGACTCACTTGGCAAACACACTTTTCTGTGATAACTGCTGTCTTCGTCTCGGACTAGTTCAGTTTCCGTCAAATCCCGACCGAGACCTTGAATCAGCTGGCACGAACTGTTCCGATAGTCCACGAAGTAGGCTGAGCAGTTTCTGTCGCTGATGCATTGTTCGTAGCATTCCGAAGGTGGACTTTCGTGCACCAGGACGACATTGACGGACGGCAGAGTGTCGGGTCGAAATCGAACGAATAGTCGCCGGGCAAATGTAGGTTTGGAGCAATCACCTGAAAAATTAAATGATTACATATTTAAATAGAAAAGGTGAAAATAATTGTAGGTGTTTTAATTTAATATTGTGTTTTCTTCTTCAGATTCTTCATAGTCTTCAACAATTTTTGCCATTGGATGAAAAATCCAAGGCCTCGTCAATCAGAGGATCTCCATCGGAATGGAATTTTAAATATTACACGTTGGTTAAAAATAATAACGATAGTTCTGTTATTTCTTATCCCACTTTTGCCCACAGCACGACCGACGAGTCATGGTAAAGGGTAAAAAGTGCAGCTTCTTTTTTGTCCTTAATCTTGCGGCACAAAGACATGGGACACGCTAAGGGAGAAGTCTGACTTTACCCCACCCGGCTATAGCCCGCACTGGGTACCCATTCTTGTCGCCTTTTACGATATGGGGTCACCTTTTACGATTTTACGATATGACTACAAAGGGGCTATTCTAACCCCGAATCCCACGAGAGACCATAATTTTGATATGCGTTATTATCGTAAGTACAAGCACTTGAATCAGTTCAATACGATCATCTCAAGGTCTAATGCCTTTTGTCAAATTACGGGAAGGCATCCTATACCACAGAAACATCCCTTTTGTTGATATTCCACAGTTATCATATCTTAGCATGGATAATGCCCTCCCTACTGTAATTGGTTCCTTGCTTTATGGCTTGCATTTTGCTAAAGGGATTCTTAGTACTGATATTGTGCAAGTATGAAGGACACTGCAGTATCTTCCAATGATTCTGCCGCAAGAATTCTGCGAATATATATATATATATATATATATATATGATATCGAAATAAAACCACAACAGTAGGCAGTATTATTTGTCTGTTTTCGAGGTACAACCTAGTATAATATCATTCCATGGTAAGTAATATGCCACAATGAACCATCCTTTATACAATGATGCACAGCTATCGCATTCTGCGAAAGAGACAAAAGGACTCAACGTTTAACATCGCAATTAGCAAATTCTATCCATACCCACTATGGGACTGTTGCGCTATTGATGATGATGATGAAATGCTTGACAGTGATGCTCTGAAGATATACGAGTAAATCTTCACCAGCATGATATCACATCAGAAAAGAAGACTCATATTCGTCGGGCGTGTTTTGAAATTACTATTTTCTGATGCTCACAGCGGAATGCATATCTGAGTCTCATAATAAATAGAATGACGATGGACAATATCAAACCTTAATTTTGTCGCAAAGTTAACGATAACCCTTATTATAGCAAACGATCATCTCACCTACAAACTTCCATGTACCTAACAATTTCAATTATGCAAAAATCAATATGCAAATTATGCAAATCAATATAACCTATCTTGGATATCTATGCATCTCTTATTGATTAAAAGAATCTATTCAATTCTAAAATCCCTGAACCTACCACATCCCCATGAGCCCCCCCAATCCCCCTGGACCTAGCAACAGCCCCATGGTGGGTATGAATAGAACTTTCTAAACCGATGTTAAACGTTAAGTCCTTTTGTCTCGTTCACAGAAAGCGATAGCTGTGCAACATGGTATAAAGGATGGTTTATTGTGGCATATTACTTGCCATGGAATGATATTATACTACATTGTACCTCGAAAACGATTAAAAATTAATGCTGCCTACCGTGCTTGAGTGGTTACTTAACTAGATGCTTCCGTGGAAATAAGAAACTAAAGCTGTGACTATCTGATCCAACGGCGCAACACTGATAAGGAACAAAAAGCCAAGCATATCTCAAGGATTTACCAAAACACATTAAAAAAGGTATTTTCTTATCCTTGGAAATGAAAATGCAGGAAACAAGCCGAGTCCGTGTCACTCGGCGTTAGTTCCGTAAAGGCGATGGTGCCTTCTACTCATTTGCATAAAATTCTCTAATGCGGCCATTTCGAACCTTGTCACACCCCCATTTCCTCCATGGAGGTTGGTGACCCCATCACCGTTCCGATATTAAGAGTCACCATGCGAGGAATATCACCCTAAAGGTGTGACGCATCTTTTTTCATTTGTTTTTAGTTTTGATAGCGAGAGAGGCGAGATTAGATTTACAAGTGCTTGCACTACTTATCAAAATCTGTGAACAGTGACTACTATAGGGAGTAGAAGCCGTTTCTGTGTCTTTTATAGCCCAAATCCCGGATGTTGAGTAAATTTTTTTGTGTAGAAAAGGGAAGAATGCGAAGGATTCAAACTACGAAGGATCCTATCATAAATATTTAAGGCTTCATATTAAAAGAGATTAGTGAAGGCCTTATTCAGGGCCGGATTTTCCTATAGGATAACTAGGTTTCAGCCTAGGGCCTCAAGATCAAGAGAGGCCTACATTCAAATTGTTAGAAAAATTAGAATTACAATTTTCTAAAAACAGTAAACACTAAAACACCGAATCGAAAATAAGGATAAATTATCAAATAAATTTATCTGAATTGAATTTGCTTTAATCTTTAATGTTTTGAATATATTTAATTTAATTTGATAGAAAAGATGATAATTTTATTGCATATTTTATTTTCGTAGTCAAAGATTTTTATTATTGAATTTTTGTTTCTTTGTAAATGTTGTGTGTTTTATTTGAATAGTTATTGTTACAAGCACTATATATATGTGGGCTGAGAATAAATGTCCAAATAAGTGTTCTCGACTTTTTTTCTTTATTTATTAACCGTGTCACATTTTTTATAAAGATTAGTACCCATCACAACATGGTTCATTTAACATATTGATATGTATCACAGTAATGATGTATTTTATTATCTCTCATGTAATTTACAAACTTAAAAATGGGAGGTGAAAAGGGCTCATAAGTGGAATAACCTAGGGCCTCTTTTCATCTAAATCTGGCCCCGGCCTTATGGTTTCAGTAAGATGATTAATTGTTATAAAGTTAAAATTCAGTCTCATTGGCTATGTTTCCAGACTAATCAATTGAAGAACTAATTAATATATTAAATACCCCAAAGCTTATCAAAGGGTCTTAATCAACCCATGTCAAAAATGTTTTTTTTTTATAAATTCTAAAAGTGAACACGTGTTTGTGAACGAAAGTGAACAAACAGCGTTTATGTAGCAACAGACATCAATCATTTTGGGAAAACTATATTTCAGCATCATAGTTACTTGTGATAGCGTGTTAAAATTGTCGTCGTAATACAACGAACCACTAAATTTAAAGTGGTATTTTTACTGAAGCAAAGTAAAGAAGAAAATGTATTGACGAAGTAATGAGAGTTTTTTATTTCAAGTACATGCTCAAACATAATAGAAAACGCTAGGACACATCAGGTTCATGTTTCTATTGTAGTTGGGTCTCATCCTCAGTGTCCTGCAGTGCGGACATCCAGTGAGTAATCTACTCATGAATGGAGAGAAAGGGGCAGCTTCTATCGTGATGGAACACCCGTAGGTAGAAATCTTGGCTCCATGTCGCTGAAGAAGGAGGTCAGTGCCTTCGGAGAGGACTTTTAGGGGCACTACCCTGTATTTGCATATCGTATGGGAGAAAACTCAAAAAGTCTTCCAACAGGCAGTGCGACTCACGAGGCAAGATGCTGAACATCACAAACGCCATTGAACTCCTCGTTTATTGGAACAGTGTTTACAACAATCCACCAGCGGATTTAACCTCGACCCTAACATACACACCAGCTTCGCCTGTTGCCACTGAGATACGAGTCGGGCATGTTTCTTATAAACACAAGAATGAATAAACTTAAGGTGCGTTTAAATCTGTTTTTTTTTAAAGTATTATTTTTCTATAATATTTGGCATATCTACCATAACATATTGCACAGAAATTTGTGTATAGTGTGCCTACAATTATATGTAGGATTTTAAATGCGTCCCGAATGTAAGAACCATTGCTAAAGTTACTAAGTCTCTTGGTTTGTAAGGCATTATATATCATATCCAAGGGCAGGAATGGTAACGGAAAAAGCACTTTCATCCTGAATAAACACAAACCTTATCACAATAACTATCAAATTTTTTTTTCTTTCCAAAATTGTCTTGCGTCGCGTATGTTTGAAGACTGGCACCTTAACACGAAATTGAGGCCTGATGGGCGAGTGACTAGCGCTCAGTACCATAGGTTTCGGGTTCAAGATCCGGCGGTGGCATGGATGCTTTTTGTAGTGGTTCGAAAGTCTCTTTAAACTGTAGGTCCCAGTCTAATACTAATTACTGTTTCCAGAAAGTAAGACTAGTAAATCGACGGTTTGCAAGCACCAAATCTTTCATTTTTTGGAAGTGAGTTTCGTCGGTTGAGGTTGGTGGTCGACCAGAGGACTCTTCGTTTTCAACGCGTTCCCTGCCTTCTTGAACTGTTTTTACCACTTCTAAACATTTCTTTCCGATATAGGAATGTTCACCGATTGCCTTCTGCAACCTATTATACGTTTCCGTAAACAAAATTTAATGCTTGCTCATTTAATTCAGACATTTACCATATGCCTGGAAAATTTAAATTGAAAACTGGTCTTACTTTTTGCACACAGTTGTATGATCGTAGAGCATTGTGGATGTAGTATTACTCGCGTCCGTAGCATATCTTCAAGCTACACGTGCCCACTGAGTAGTGCTAAATGAGTAACAGCGGTGCAGTACTTGCTTAATATGACATAAAGATAACTGTCTCTGTATTGCCATTTGCATTAGAACAACAACCTTAACATGAAATCGACTCGTCCGTTGTAAGTTTTAAACCGAATGTTCATCTAACTAAAAAGAAAGTTGATATGAATACTCGATCTCATACATACTGCTACTATACCACAAGCGGTATACATTATTATGTTATTCTGATATCGATCTGAAGATCAGGTATTCATCATTTACCATCCAACCAGCCCATTAAAAAGTAATCAGTTACATTATACAAGTAAAGAAAAATGCAATTCAGCGAAATGAAAAAAAAATATTTTTTTTTTTTTTATCTTATTTACTACTCGGTTATTTCAACTGTGATGTATATAGTCTCGTTTTTCATTGTTTTAAATACTCATCTAATTCCGATTCTGCTACTCCGTCTTCAGTAACCTGAAGTTTGTCTTTTAGCTTTCGAAAATATTTATGTTGATAAAAGAAAAATTCGAAAACAAAAGTTTAAATTAGGGACTGGGATGTTTGTTATTATGTATTCAAGTGTGATATACGTAAACACCGTTACATTAACTTACTTTTCTCGTAAACAAAAAGAAGTAATTTGTTTTATTTGCCGTATTTGCTGTATATTTTCGGCTTTATACTGTTTTTGTATTGTATTTTGAAAAGTTTACGTATTGATTCTTATCCTCCTGGAGTACTAAAAAAAAATTAATTGCTTTAAAATTGTCTCTACTTCCAGAAGGAATTGAAATGGTTGTTTATCGTATTTTTATTATTGTCCAGTCGCCAAACATTGGTCCTTTACTGGAAGAATGGTTTGTTTAAAACATGAATTTTTATAGTTAAAAAGAAACAAAGTTCATGGATATAGATGTGTGTGTTGTTGTTGTTGTTGTTGTAGTAGTGCAGCTGGAAATACAGAGACAATTAATCTTTCTGCCATAAGCAAGGGCTGCATCATTGTTACTCATTTAGTACTAACCAGGGGTCATGTGTAAATTGTAGATATGCTACGGACGCGAGTAACATTACCCCCACAGCATTATAAGATCCTATTAGAACGGGACCTACGATTTAAAGTGGATTCGGAACACTACAAAACAACCATGGCACCGCTGGGACACAAACCCGAAACCTGTGGTACCGAACGCCAGAGCGATAGCCCCTTTGCCATCGGCAGTCAGGCCCCGATATATATATATATATATATATATATATATCGGGGCCATATATATATATATATATATATATATATATATATACATAATTATATATATATATATATATATATATATATATTTCGCATTTTTTTTTTCCTTGCTGATTCTTACATTTCTATAATTAATCTTTGACTTGACATTTCTGTTCAGGAATTCTCTCCGTTTTTGCATTTTCCACACACTGCAATATATTAACCAAAACACATGATTTGTCTTTAATAACGAAACGCTCTGACATCCAGGCGCTTTACAAAAATGGCGCCTGTGACAATATGTGTAAAAGGCGTGTTGCATAGGTAGTTGGGCTGCTTGGAGGGATTGTTCGCAAATGCGGGAAAAGTTAACCCTAAAACTTCTTCCGCTTCAACACTTGTCTGTGCACTGTTCGTAGGATACGTAAGTGGTACTTGAAGCCCAAGGATGATACACACAGAAAAAAAATAGAAGAATTAATAGTCTATTTAAAGTTTAAAGTGGATTCTGAACCATTAGCAAATATCCATGCCACCGCCAGGATTTGAACCATGAAGCCTATGGTACCAAAGGCCAGAGAGCTAGCCAATTGGAAATCACTTCCCGGAGCTACACTCCAACCCTTTAAATCTTTTTAAAAAGTTAATATCAAATAAAAAGGTGAATGGTGGTGCTGGTGAAATGCGGGGAGGAGGGGTTTGATGGCCGAGTGGCTAGTTCTCTGACGCTCGGTGCTACAGGTCTTGGGTTCGAGTCCCAAAGGTGTCATGGATGTTTGTAGTGGTTCGGAAACCACTTTAAACCTAGATCCCGGTCTAATATGACCGTAGAGCGTCGGGTGTAAGGCTGACAGCCCTACCTTGTAAAAGCAAAACATCTCCTGTCCAGAAATCTGCCAGTAGGCAGACGGCCTTGGCCCACCATGGGGTTGTTGCGCCAATGATGATAATGATGTGTATTATGTATAGTTTTATACAGCACATGATATTTACCGTAAGTAATTTTTTGTATTGATATTTAAAGTTTGCTTTCATTTACAAACTTTCCTGAAGTAAGCTTTTTCAAATGTTGACACTGTTTTTTTTTTTTTTTTTTTACATGGCGCCTGCAATATAGTAATATCTTCATACACGTATTATTGAGAATTCCGTTAAACAATATTATTCATCAAAAATGAATGTAACATAAATATATATATTGTATTTGGAAAAGATTACGCATTATTTTTATCTGCCCGAAATATTTTTTAAAATCATTGATTTAAAATTGTCTCTACCTCCAAGAAGGTAATGAAATTGATAATTATTGTATTTTTTACTGTTGCTGAACATTGACACTTCACTGAAAGAATGAACAACTTTCAATAAATTCAACTTAATTAAACTATTTTTAAATTTCACTTAAAATCAATTCTAAATTAATAAAATGAAGAGCTCATACAGTAGTAAATTAGAGAAATTTATTCCCTTAAAAATCGCAACTAAGTGAATGAACCGTGAAAGAAAACTACTATAATTCTATTTCATTAAAAGCTTATAATTTACTCAAGTTTTTTTTTGAATGAAAATTCTTTCTTACAGTGCAGTCTCGTAAAGTGTTTAAAGTACATAAAAAAAAAAAGGCCTCATTAGTTTTGCCCAATCACTTCTTTGTATTGAATTTCTTCTTTTTTAACAGTCACTGGAAGATAATTATTCTACTAATTTGAAGATGTTTATTTACACTCGACACTTTCCGTCACTCAATTCCTTTGCGGTTTTTCTCATTACTCTTTCCCATATAAAACTGTTTCGAAATCTATCCTATAAGAAAACTAATGCTTTCTTTATTAGCGTATCTTCTTTTATATTATATAAGAGTGGTTTGGTTCGGTTCGGTTCGATTCGATTCGATTCGATTCGGTTTGATTTGATTTGTCGTTCTAAGATCATCTGGTGCACACTTTGGGCTAATTATACCGGGACCTACAATTTAACGCGGATTCCGAACCACTACTACTACTACACCACACCCCATCACATCACATCACTGTGCCTTAGAACTGAGTAGCTCATTTTACAGTTTGTGAATGATGTGGGTGAGAGAGAAGTCTTATTGGCTCTGTGACGCTTTATGATCTTAGAAGACCGGGACCTACGGCTTAAAGTGGATTCCAAACCACTATAAACATCCATGGCACCGCCGGCATTCGAACCCGATGCCTGTGGTACCGAGAGCCAGAGCGCTAGCCACTCGGCCATCAGGCCTCCATTCCGAACCACTAACAAATATTCATGCCATCGCCAGGATTCGAACCTGAAGCCTGTGGTACCAAAGGTCAGAGCGTTAGCCAATTGGCCACCAGGCCGCCATAAGAAAGATAGAGAGAGCCAGCGATTGTTTTAATGCTAGGAGTTCTTCATATAATGCATTCTTCAAAACGAAAGTTGAATAGAGGTGAAAACAAAAATAAAATTTCTAGCATGTTCATAAACACTTAAGATTATGCCCGATTCATGGCTCAGTGGCAACGTGCACCGACTTAGGGCTAAGATTCAATCCGCTGACGGCTTTGTTGTAGACACTGTTTCGAAAGACGAGGAACCTCGATGGCGTTTGGGATGTTCAGCATCTTATCTCGTGAGTCGGACTACTTGGATGGGGGGGGATCTCTATGGGTTTCTCTCCTACAATATGCAAATGCGGGTTCCCTAATGTTTCCCACTAAAAGTCCCCCGGAAGGCACTGCCCTGCTTCTTCAGTGACACGGAGCCAAAGTCAGATATCTACCTACGGGTGTTCCATCACAAGTGACCCCCTTTCCCCGCCATCCATGAGAAGACTACTAAAAAACATGCCACAGATTTATTAATTTTACATATATATAAAGGACAGACTCGTGGCTCAGTGTCAACGTGCACCGCTAGTGTGCATTAGGGTTGACGTTCAATCCGCTGGTGGCTTTGTTGTAGACAACTGTTTCAAAAAAAATGTGTAGATTTGATGAGGTTTTTGATGTTCAGCATCTTGTCTCGTTAGTTTGACTACCGATCATACTCTAGGAATTTATTTTAAACCTGGGATAGTTCCCCTTAAAAGTCCTCTCGGAAGGCACTGCCCCCCTTCTTCAGCGACTCGAGCCAAGTCAGACATCTACCTACGGGTGTTCCATCACAACAGAAGCTGACCCCCTTTCCCGCCATCCATGAGAAGACTACTTATGTGATGTCCATTCCGCGCTGCAGGACACTGAGGATTAGACACAGAGACATACATTTATATAATCGGAGGATTTTTAAAAAAATTTCCTTTGAAGACTTAGCTTTTAAAACGTTAATTCTACTGAATGACAAAAATTATCCATTCATATAAAAGTAATGAAGGGCCTGAGTGGCCAGCGCTCTGGCGCTCAGTACCACAGATTTCGGGTTCGAGTCCGGCGGGGCCATGGGTATTTGTAGTGGTTCGAAATCCACTTTAAACTGTAGGTCCCGGTCAAATATGATCGAAGAGCGTTGCGGGGGTAGTGTTACTCCGCGTCCGTAGCTTATCTTCAAGCTACGCGCACCTCCTGGGTAGTGCTAAGTGAGTAACATCTGTGCAACGCTTGCCTTAAGGCATCAAAAGACAAGTGTCTAAGTGTTTGTCAGCTGCATTAGAACAAAAAAAATAAATAAATGAAAGTAATGAAAACAATTTAGCCAGTAAATTTGATGCTAGATCCGGGCTTGAGTTTTCTTGACTGGCCCTTTTAAATGCTTTATATATTTTAAAAGAAAAAGTAAATTAAAATTATTTTTTTAAAAATATCACCCTACATGTGCAAAATAAACACAAACATCCCAATACATATCAAGTTATTATATTAATAATACGACATTATTAATTTAGAATACTACCATTTATTATTTATTGCTAATGCTGCGTTTGAAAGCATACTAGAATTGCAATGATATTTATATCAGAAATAGAAAAAAAAAATGTACATTCAAAAGTATGTAGCGTAGAATATTTGTGAGAATAAGTTTATTCAAAATATAAACTTACTTGAAAGCACTGGTGGATGGAAAAATAGAGACACCAAGCACAGCAGTAATATTCGCATTTGAAAAGGATCTAAAGAATAGAAAAAAATATAATTTAGTAAAACTGTGCAACTGAGCAAAGTTTAACTTTTTAAATATCTAAATATAAAAATACTTATTTTTTCATTCATATTGGCGTTGTGAATAATTTTTAATTGGATGTTCAATACACAATATTTATTTAAATACAACTGATTTTCAAATGAATTGTTATATGTTTTTAGCAATAAGTTTTTGCTTAACAATACAACTAATGAATTTAAGAAAAATTAGAGTCTAAAAATATTGAAATAATTAAATCAATAAGAAACCTTTATTTTTCTAAGTATACAAAATTTTGAAATGAATTCATATGCAGCCCCATTAATGAGATATTTTTTATAAAATTGTATTCCTTGTTTGGTTTAGTATTAAATGTGACAGAATGATGGCCAAATTTAAGGAGGGAGTGTAGTGTGACAAGTGCAGCCCAAAATTTTCCTATAAAAAATTTCACGAATTTCGACCGAACTTAGAAATACGTCCAAACACAGGTACAGCTTTAAGAAAGGATGGCGGTAGTCGATGAGAAAAGCAATGCCAATGGTTGGCTGGCATATTTTTCCCGAAAGCAAAAACATATTAACAGCAGTCAAACTACAACAAGTGTCAGCAGTTGCCTTCTCCAATAGGACAACAAAAGTCACATTTTATTACTGTCAGACGCCTTAATAAACATCGTCTATTCGTCTGCCGTCGTGAACACAGCATCCCATTGAAATCTACCCATCCACGACACCGTTTAAAGCAGGGGTGGCCGAGATGTTTCGGAGAGAGCCGGAATTTCGAGACAGGAGATGTTTTCTTTTTTACTGGGTAAGGTTGTCAGCCCTACGCCCAATGCTCTGCAATCATATTAGACCGGCACCCACAGTTTAAAGTGGATTCGGAACCACTACAAACAACCATGACACCGCCGAGACTCAAACTGGCATCGAGCGCCAGACACTCGGCCATCAGGTCTATCTCAATATATGATAATGAACACCATTTTGTACTTCTTGAATTCCCGATCTACAAGTAACAAATTTAATTATTGCACTAATCCCTTTTAACCTTGAGCTCCACATTTTCTTTCTTATAATCAGTCATTGCCTTAGCATATCTGTTTATCCACCTCTCTCCGATTTTTCCTTTTCCAAAGAAATTATCAAACTGTTATCAATCAACATCTCGATTCCAACAAGAAATTGGCTCGAACAACGAAGACCTGGACATTGGAGGTTTCAAGAACAGACTTCAATTTGACACACACAATTGGACATTTGTTTCACAGAATTTCAATTTGATTGATGCAGTCACTTAACAGTAAACAACAAGACCACATTGATGCAGTAAACAACAAGACCACATTGATGCAGTAAACAAAAAGACCGCAAGCATCATTGACTTCCCAAAACCGACAAAAAAGAATGAGCATCACAGAAGATCGTAAATCAACCTCTAACAAGAATAATACACACACTCGGACATTTTTACGATTTACCATGCCGTGTCCAAGGTCAAGAACAGTTTCCGATCTCGAGTTCGTGTCCATTTATTTGTTCATCGGAATTATTGTCGGACGCCGCGAAGGGAGGAATTCTTGTGGACTGTGATGCTCTTCACTGGGAGGGCAAAACAATGGCTGTGACTCGATGAGATCTTCATGCTAGTTTTGAGCAATGGAATGGATGCCGTTTTCCATTGTGAGCATTTGGAGTTAGCAATAAAATCACAAGTAAATTGAACTGTGTTAATGTCCTGCAGTGTGGGTCAGACATCCTATGAGTGATCTACTCACGGATGGAAGGAAAGGGTCAGCTTCTGTTATGATGGAGCACTCGTTGGTACAAGTCGACTTTGGCTCCGTGATGCTCCTACAGTCATATGAGACCGGTACCTACGGATTAAAGTGGATTCCGAACCACTACAAACATCCATGGCACCGCAGGGACTCGAACACGAAACCTGTGGTATCGAGAGCCAGAGCGCTGGCCACTCGCCCAATCAGTCCCTCAAACTATATAGGAGCAACTCAGCTTTAGGCACAATGATGTGGTGTGGTGTGGTGTAGTGTAGTATTAGTAGTCATATTAGACCGGAACATACGCATTAAATTGGATTCCGAATCACTACAAGCATCCATGGTACCGCCGGGACTCGAACACGAAGCCTGTAGCACCGAGCGCCAGAGAGCTAATCACTCGTCCATCAGGCCTCCATGAAACATAAACATAATCTAAGAACAAATGCTCCTTCATATTTAAAATAACTTGAAGAACTTTTAACTTTTTTAGAATTGATTTTCAACTACCAATAAAAATAGTTCTCTAATATAGATGCTCTTCACTGAGAGGGCAAAGCAATGGCTGTGACTCGATGCGATCTTCGTGTTTACTTTGCGCAGTGGAATATGGATGCTGTTTTCCATTGTGAGCATTTGGAGTTAGCAATAAAATCACAAGTAAATTGAATTGTAAATAGAATAACGAAAGGGTAGGAAGATGTTTTGCTCTTTGTGTAAACTCATGTACTGAACGGTGTTGAAATAATTCTTTGTGGTTTGGTTTGGTTAGACCAGGGATGGGCAAACTACGGCCCGCCGGAAGGTTCTATCCGGCCACGGATAGAATTTTAATTTGCCGGTTCGAGGCAAATTAAAAGAAATATATATTTATATATTATATATTCATCTCCATTTCTACTTTGATTAAATATTTTTTTTTTTTTCTGTTTTTCAATGGACTGATGATCTTTAACTTTCTCTATTTGGATATTTTTGCCATGTCTTCCAACGTAAATTGTGAAGCAGTGAGGTCAGATTAGCAGGTTGAATTACTTGAGTTACAATCTAACAATCATCTCAAGCAGTTGTTTCTAAATATGCCAAAGTTAGAGTTTTACAAATCATTACCGAAAGTAAGTTTCCCAAATTTAATATATCACGCCCAGAAAATCAGTGCTGTGTTTGCTTCATCTTATATATGTGAGCAAATGCTTCAACTATGAACCATAGAAAGAATTATTTCAGAAGTAGATTTACAGATGAGCATTTAGCCTCGTTTCTTAGAATCAGTACATCTCACTTCAAACCTCAATATACGTGTGCAGTCCATGACGCGCGCATGCATGCCTCAATAAGCGCGGGGGACATTTCGAACATCTTCCTACTTAAAATTATGCAAATACTGATGTTGATGTTTCAAATAAAGGTTTTTTTTCGTAAACTGGATGTGACGTCATATATTTTCACTCACATTTTCTCGAAAACTATGGGTCGTAGAGGTTCAGTTCTTTGGGCATTTTTGATGCATTCAAACAACGAATCTGGCTGTGCAGAGTTTATCAGGTCTCGCTGGGACACCCTGTATATTAAAAAATATATATATATGGACTCGAGAAACCATCCAAGTTAGTCAGAGTGGTTTGTGGATAACCAGTTAGGTTTCGGAAATAAGAGAGCTTCGTTTGAAACCCAAAACTCCAAATGTCTTAAACCTGGGGGAGGGGAACAATAATTCGTTGGGACGGAAAAATACACCCAGATGTTATCACTAATGAATAAACTAAGTTGTCTATGGAATTCTATCGCATTGAAGATTTCTGGCACATTTTTATAAGAATGTGGCTTAGGAAACGCCGTAATATACATACAAAAATTGTGCAAGATGAATTCGCTACAATTTGTGAGAAATGAAAAGAACTACTACGCCCTTAATGTAAGAAGTATTTTCATTTATAATTATATTCCTACTATTAGTTCACACTCTCCCTACATACACTCAAGAGACAAAATATTATGACCACCTGTCAATAACGAGTTGGCCCACCTTTGGCGCGCAACACAGATTCAACCCGCCTTGGCATGGATGCCACAAGTCCTTCGTAGATGGCCGGAGACAGATTGTACCAGATGTTTAAGCAACGGTCACGCAAATCCGAGATATTCCGAATTGGTGGTCTTTGAACTCTGAGCTGCCGTCCCAGGACATCCCAAATGTGTTCTATCGGATTGATATGCGGTGAGTTAGGTGGCCAGGACATTAACTGGAATTCAGCATCGTGTTCCTGGAACCACTCCAACACAATTTTAGCCTTGTGACAAGGGGCGTTGTCCTGTTGGAACATTAAATTTCCCGCTGGAAAAACAGAGGCTATGTAAGGGTGCAACTGGTCTGCAATGATGTTCAGATACCCTGTAACATTCATGGTCTGCTCTACCACAACCACGGGTCCCAGAGACGCCCAAGAGAATGTCCTCCAAAGCATAATACCGCCACCACCGGCCTGTGTATGACCTACTGTACATAGAGGGAGCAACTGTTCGCCTGGAAGACGGCTTATCCTGACACGGCCATCGGCGTGATGAATGACAAACCGTGATTCATCTGGCCAGGCAACTCCTACTGATCCATGGACCAGTCACGATGTTCCCGGGCCCAGCAAAGGCACACGAGTGGGACGTTTGCTGCGTAGCCCCATATCCAACAGTGTCCGCTGACCAGTGTGCTCCGATACTATTCTACTTGGCCCTGCATTGTATTGGGCTGTCAGCTGAGCTACTGTCTGGCTCCGGTTTTGCTTCACCCTGCGAGACAGTCTCCGACGACCTTTTTCTTTGATAGCGTGTGGACGTCCAACACCATGTCGTCTACTGCTGGTTTCACCGTCATTCATCCACTTTGCATAAGTACTAACAACTGTAGATCGCAAACAACCCACGAGTCGTGCAGTTTCGGAAATACTTGTTCCGAGCCTTCGAGCCATTACAATCTTCCCTCTATCAAAGTCGCTTAGATCCGCAGCCTTTCCCATCACACACAGAAGTAAGTGAAAGAATGATTTTTCAGACTCTCCAGCAGCAGTTAAATACTACTTCCACCTGATCACGTGCCTTCCACGTCATCCAGGGAGAGTTCATTCAATTTTTCCGAGTTCCATTTTTTTTTTATTATTTAATTCCTACTATTAGTTCACACTCTACTATATATCTGGTTCAAATTTTCATCGTTAATGAAATACTTTTTATTCATCCACTCAAGTTCAAGTCCATTTTTTTTTAACTTGTAGCGGATGACACTTGATGTTAATACAGTTTTTTCAAATATTAATTCATTCATTAAATTTAATTCATTAATTTTAGTTTTTTTTTTAAGATTTAAGTTGCATATATCTACCCATAGATGGCGCCAGATAAACTTAAAAAAATGAATAAAAATTATTTATGAAGGACTTTCTGCAATAGAGTGAAAAAAAAAGTATGAATTGACTTAAAAATTTTTTTTTTCATAATACTTGTTTATTATTAAACTTTAAAAGGTCAAACAACGATCAAAAATTTTTTTTTATATATTATATATTTATGTATTGCAACATATTTCTAACATGACACCGCGCCCACGGTGAAGTTTCAACAGGGAATCATAGGTTGACAGAAGACCTTCAGGCGATCCAATAATCTGTCTGTAACTGACAGAAGACGATCTTCGCAAGAAACCATCTACCTCCTGCTGTTAATACAGCACGAATTTTGAAGAATGACTGTTAGTAATACATATAGAGCTTGTATGAGCAAAACTGCAATACTCATTGTTAAACATTAATTTTTTTTTATCTTAAATATTAAAAATTAAAATAATCCTGGAACAAGTCTGCTTGCTTAATTTCATTGTGTTATAATAAATTTTTCTGGCTTATTTAGTTGTCGTTTCCATACAATACTACTGTGTCCAAAAGTAAGACCAGTTTTCAATTTAAATTTCCCAGCCATATGGTATTTCACTTTTTTTTCTTTTTTTAGGTTGTTGCACTGTCCTTGTTGCACCGTGTGAAATCTTACGACACAATCTTCATTAGTGCGTGAGTTACGCTTGGTTTTTGTGAGATGCTAAAACTGATTCCGGCAATTTTTTAAATGTCTCTTCAATCGACTCAAAACGTTGTCTCTGGAGAGGTCTTTTGAGTTTAGGGAATAGCAGAAGTAGCACGATGCTAAATCAGGTGAATACGGTGGTTGTGGAAAGATATGGGTTTCATTTTTGGAAAAAGTCCGAAGCATCAATGCAGTGTGAGCTGGCGCATTCAGTGTTTTCGGTACTAATCGAGATTTGACGCGTTTAAGGCCCAAAACATCTTTTAAAATGGAATTTTAAAATTTCAACATCGTCAGCAAGGTTTATAATTGTAAATCGATGGCTTGCAAGCACCAAATCTTTATTTTTATGTACGTGAGCTTCGTCGGTTGAGGTTGATAGTATGCTCTTATTATTCAACGCGTTCTCTGCCTTCTCTGAACTGCTTTGTACCACTTGTAAACATTTCTTTCCGATATAGGAATGTTCACCGAATGCCTTCCGAAACATTCTATACGTTTCCGCAAACAAAATTTAACGTAGGTTCTTGCTCTATTAATTCAGACATTTCAACAATCGCCGGAATCAGTTTCAGCGTCTCACAAAGCCAAGCGTAACTCGAACACTAATGAATATTTTGACGTCAAATTTCCCACAGATGTCAAGGACAGTGCCAGCAACCTAAAAAGAAAAAAAAATTGAAATTCCATGAGTGCGGGAAATTTAAATTGAAAATTGGTCTTACTTTTTGGATACAATAATAAGTGCAATGTAAATAAAAAAAAAAGTAAATATCTTTTTCTTCACTTTAAAAATTCGTCCTTGGGAAAGGTTAATTCCACGCTAGTAAGAAAACATATCAGCCTGTATATTTATCAGGCAGAGACCCCATGCTGCCTGATAAATATAAAGATGTCAGTTACCGTAAAGGAGCAATCCGTCTTTGGGCCCAGGCACAAAAAGTCCAGCGCCGGCCATTCAACCAAAAGATTGCGCCACATTCGATACATCACCATCAGCCTTAATTGAAAATGAAATAGCATTAAAAATTCCGCCGGTAGAAAACTTAATGCGAGAAGGGAGAGAAAGAAAAATGGGGAAATATCTGCCAAACAATGATGGTAAATGAAATTCTGGCAGGGGGCCTCCCCCCTCCCGCCCTCTAACTTCGAACGCTTTCGAAGAAAAATGAAAATATTAACATTTCAAATTGTTCCCCGTTTCTTTCAAGAAACTATCTTTATTTATTACGTAACCTGATCTGTTTTCGCAAAATTGTCAGGAAGGATATAAGGAAATATATATGTATACGTGATGTATTACTTTAAGAGTAAGTTCAATAAAAAAAAATTAAAAAAAAAACCACATTGTTTTGAGTGATTGCATCAAGTCAAGAATTTCTTTGTATGGAAATGAATGTATTATTTTAAAAAAAATCATAATGATATTACCATTTTTTTTTTTTTTTTTTTGTTACTTTGATATTTCGTATGGTGTTACTTAGATAAAACAAATTTTTATTGTTGTGTATGATTTCCCGAAAAATGTATTGAGAAACTTTTTTGCGTAGAAATAAAATGTTCTTTTCTTTTAAACTAGTAATCTTCTGAAATCACGGTAGAAAAGAAAAATTCTACAGATCTTAAAAATCAGTTAACTACCACTTTTTCAAACTTATAATTTTATTTATTAAACATTCCGTGATTATTAAGAATGTACAACATGCAATGGAATCCTGCTCATGTGGATTTGAAACTTAATGAAATCGCAGATTCTTTGGCGAAGAATGACAAAATCTGGATTAGACTGTCATTCCTATTCTCTTTGCAATTCTAATGCCTTGTCTTGCCTTGACAAAATATACACTTGTAATTCCTTCTAGGATTAAAACTAAATACCAAATCACAGAACTAAGAGTCGACAGAAAAACAGCTACTACTCTCACAAGATTAAGGATGAAGCATCACAAAAAAAAAAAAAAAAAAAAAAAAAAATTCTGCTGATGGCGTTAAAAAATACCAAGAATCTGGCAATCGCCCTGGTATCGAGCTTACTTCTCATCATGTGTTTGATTCCCCAGTTGTTGCAGCCGCCATGTATTGTCTGGACCAGGGTCTCCAAACTGCGGCCCGCGGGCCAAATCCGGCCCGCCAGTGTCCTCAATCCGGCCCGCGACAGCAAATAACTTATTGTTGCTGTAATAAGTTGGATGAAAAAACACAGAATGATAATAGCTCGGTTCTATTGACTTGCTAGGTAAAGCTTAATGACAAGCAGAAATACGCAGAAAATTTAAATTAAGCATTACAACTAACAAATAATTGAAATGAATCCTACTAACATTATAAACTAGTGAACATAGGGGAGGGGGAGGGGTGGTTATAGGGTAGGGTCGTCAGCTCTATGCGCAACAGATCGGAACCTAAGTTTTAAAGTGGATTCCGAAAAATGTGGAACTGAGCGCTAGTCCCTCGGCCTTCAGGCTAACAGATCAGGCTTAACATATAATATGATTTGCTTTATATTCTACATTTAATTATACAAAGAAATCGGGAAAATCTTTAAGCTTGAAATCTTAAGGAAAGGTGTGATTGCAGACAACCATCTTTTAAATAAAGCCAATTTAAATTTTCAGTTTTCAATTGTCAGACAGACAACCATCAAAACCCGTCTTTTAAATTCTACCAATGCCTTTTGAGCTGCAAGGTCTACAAAAGCAACAATTAATTAATTTAAATTTTTGCTGATGATAAATTTTTTTCACATTTAAAAGAAAAGAAAATAATTTTCTTTACTTTTACATATTTCATCAGTTCAAGAAAGAGCCGAGTCGACAAGCAGTTTGACAATTAATTAATTTCACAATTTATTGAAGACTTCCTACTTCCCTTGCATGATAAATAACTATTTTCACCAATATCCATAAAACATCTTAAAAAGCGAGTTACTTTTATCTTTATCTTTTATCATTTCAAACAGTTTGGCGATTAATTAACGATCAAAATATTGATGAAAACTGTTCTCACCAATATCAATAAAAGTAAAAGATAAATAAGTGTCTATAAGGTATGTATACTTTCATCTACCATTGGTTTCTTTGACAGCTAAAATTAATCATCACCAGGCTGTTTTTAACTTGAACTGAAAGAGCCGAGTAATATCTGTCTTACTGTCAAATAATATCTCTTGAGTTCAAAAGCCATTGACAGAGAGTAGAAGGAAATCGGATCTCATCCGAGCCAAATAAATCATTAATTAAATGACCAGAAGTCTGGACTACTGAAGACTTCCTATTAACTTTGCAGATGCAAATGCCATGGCAAAATCTAAACTTATGATTACTTGATTTCACGCTGCTATTTACACTATTCTGCCAATGTCTTTTGAACTCGAATATCTAAAAAAAAGTGAAATATTTATGGATTTTTTTTTTTCTCTTTTATCATTTTCAGTTCAAGTTCCAAAAAGGTTCACGATCATTAATTTGCCATCCAAATATTGATAACTATTTTTCATTAATATCCATAAAAGTAAAGGGGCACTTATCTGGTATGTATACTTTTATTTACCATGATGGCTTTCTTTGATGGCTAAAATTAATCATTATCAGTCTGTTTGGAACTTGAACTGAAAGCGCCGAGTAATATCTGTCAAGTAATATCTCTCGAGTTCAAACGCCATTGAGAGAGTAGAAGGGAAATCGGCCTCATCTAAGCCAATTGAATCATTAATTAAACGGCTGAAGTCTGGACTATTGAAGACCTTACTTCCCTTGCAGGTGCAAATCCCTTGGCGAAATCTGAAGATGATTACTTAAGATCTAAAAAAAGTGAGCCATTCATATAATACTTTCTCTTTTAGCATTTTCAGTTCAAGATACAAAAAGGTTGGCGATAATTAATTTGCGATCAAAATATTGATGAAAACGATTTTCACCAATATCCATAAAAGTTTTTTTTTTTTTTCTAATGCAGCTGGCAAGCACTGCTGTCTTGGATGCCTTAAGGCAAGCGTTTACTGAATTTGCATTACCCAGGGGCGCGTGTCACTTGAAGATAAGCCACGGACGCGGAGTAACAATGCCCTCGCAACGCTCTACGATCCTATTAGACCGGGACCTATAGTTTAAAGTGGATTCTAAACCACTACAAACATCCCGAAACCTGCGGTACCGAGTGCCTGAGCGCTAGCCACTCGGCCATTCAGGCCCTATATCCATAAAAGTAAAAGACACTTATCTGGTATGTATACTTTCATCTACCATGATGGCTTTCTTGGATGACAAAAATTAATCATCACCAGGCTGTTTGGAATTTGAACTGAAAGAGCCGAGTAATATCTGTCTTGCTGTCAAGTAATATCTTCTGAGTTCAAAAGCCATTGACAGAGTAGAAGGAAATCGGACCTCATCCAAGCCGAGCGAATCATTAATTGAACGGCAAGAAGTCTGGACTAACTCGAATATCTGAAGACTTTGAAGACACTATTCTGCCAGTGTCTTTTGAACTCGAATATCTAAAGAGAATTGATATATTTATACATTACTTTCTCTTTTATCATTTTCTGTTCAAGATCCAAAAAGTTCGGGGATAATTAATTTACGTTCAAAATATTGACGAAAACTATTTTCACCATATTCATAGCATTCATAGCACTTATCTGGTATGTATACTTTCATTTACCATGATAGCTTTCTTTGACGGCTAAAATTAATCATCCCCCTGAACTGAAAGAGCCGAGTTATATCTGTTTTACTGTCAAGTAATATCTTCGGAGTTCAAAAGCCATTGACAGAGTAAAAGGAAATCGGACCTCATCCGAGCCGAGTGAATCATTAATTAAACGGCCTTCAAACGCTCGGTTTCTTCACGAACGGAGCACCTGGTTCACTAATCAACGGGTCATTGGATTGTGGAAATGATAGCAACACGGCCCGTGCATAATAATGGGCGGGAATGGAGATTCTCCCTTTCCTTTTTTGCATTCATAATTGAATTCTGCACACGATACAAATAAACTTCGATTATCATTTTTGTTATTATTATTCATGTTTATATGCGATTAAGTTGCTTTTCATTTTTATTTTTGATGTCCAAAACGAATTTGAACAGGTTTATTGACATGGGAAAAGCATTTTATTTGTAACTCAGAATGGTCATTGAGCATTATACTCAGAATTCTTCGTTTCAACATCTTCTCAATCAAGTAGATTGTCAATGAGATGAAAAACTTTGTCGATTAATCTCTTTGCTCACAACTAAAGAATCATCATAAGGGTGGAAAAAAAGTGCAATAAATGTAAATACTAGTTATTATGATCCATATCTTAAAACTAATGGGAAAAAAAACATGAATGTCTCATTTTTTTATGAAAAAAAAGAATATGGCTTTTGGTAAAGCTTTCATGTGCAAAAGCAATTTTTTATCATGTGTGAACATCCTCATCATATTTCCTGTTTACGAAGTGCATTGGCCAGAAGGGGCCTTAAATTCATGTTTTTGCTGGTGATGAAATATGTTATTATTCAAACCAAACAATAAGCCAACCAAAATAAAAAAAAACAATTAAAAACAAACAATAACCAAGATAAATAAGAGTACTAAGGCAAATAAGTACAAAAAGTACAACTTAAAATAAACAAAAGAAAAAAATAAAAGTATATTAAAGTTAGGCATTAAAATAAATCTAAAGTATTAAATAGTAGGTTAAAAAGCTCAAAAGTTTGAAGAAAAAAAAAAAAAAAAAAAAAATTTTTAAATAAAGTATTTAGTTGTGGACATGGCGTTGTATTGGTATAAACTGTCCATTGTTCACAAAAGATGCATGGGAAGAAAATAAGTAAGAGTAAAAGTTGTTGTCACAAATTCCCCAATTCAGGAAAGCCTACACCAGGTCCAAAGAGACCCCGTCGCAGGCAACTGGTCCATGACTAAGGGTAATATGCAGCTTCACTTTCGCGAGGAACCACGAGAGCTGAAGACTGACTAAACCTCAAGACAACGCTTAACCATCATATTAGACCGGTACGTATGGTTTAAAGTGGATAAGAGTAAAAGTTATTGTTTTAAAAGGATTCATCTCCTTGAACTCCACGAGAAAATTTCATTTCAAAAACTTTCATTTGCCACACAAATTTCAGTAATATGTGTTGACTAACAATTTTCAGATATCAAATCACGTGCTCTTTTGTTTTTCATTTTGCATTGTAAACAAACCAAAATACTGTTTGAAATTTCTCAAAATAATAACAGAGTGACAAATTATTTTTATGAAAGTTAATCCAATCATCATTTAATGTTTAATCCATTGATGAAATAAATGATAAAATATGTCCGCATGCAATACATTTTGTTTCTTTTTTTTTACTTCATTTTTTTTTACATAGGGGACCTCGTGTTATGTATGTTACAAACACTCCAATAATGGAAGAAATGTCTAACATGATTTGTAGGGATTTTTGCCTTGCACTTCCCACTTCCGTGTTACATATAAGGAAACCTCAAATTATCTCACCAAGCAGTCTGACAGTCAATATAAGATGCTTACATAAACTGCCCAACTCATCATCGAATCTACTCATCTCTGAAAACAATGACGGCAATACACGTTACTAGGAGATACAAAATGCATTAAACTATAACTTGGACATCATACAGGCAGTTCTCTTAAATTTTACAATTTATTTCGATCAATAGATTATTAGCCTCGTTGACTTACCACCAATTAGCACAGGAGTTATTAGGCTATTATTTGAGTCATTTCGAATCTCTTGGAATGCAAATAAAGCGAGTACTTAATAAAAAATTTTAAATTTGTACGATATTAGTTAGAAAAAAGTAATAAATAATCCATGCAAATTAAGTAAAATTATCATAGCATAATAATGTATGCTATGATAGTTTTAAATTCTTGGTCAGTGTGTGAAATTTTAATCACTGATGCCAGCATTCATTATACACTGAAGTGACAAAGTCATGGGATACCTCTTAATATCGTGTCGGTCCTCCTTT
>BPLR01011899.1:0-49635 GCA_021605095.1 Caerostris extrusa | reverse complement strand
AAGTGTGGCTAGTTTAGCGATGACCATAGTGACTGCCAACTACTGTTGGGCAATTTTCTATGATGATTGCGAGAAAATGCAAAAACGATAATCGAAGCGATCCCATAACATAAAGTAAACAGACACATAAGTTTGTTTACCCTTTGTTTCATATTGAAAAGTTATAAATATCTTAGAAATGGGAGCCAATTTCAAATTTTTATTGTTATATTCGTGTTCAGCAGCACAAAATTTAATAAAATAGCTATTTTAAAAAATAATAATTTAATAAATTGTAATTCAAAAATTAATGGCTATTTTAATTTTTACAGAAAAATTTCATCGAAATTTATTGGAATGTATTATCTTCATACATAAATTACAAAAAAAAAAAAATATCACTATTTTTATTGTGATCATTAAAAAATTAAATAAAAATATTGGAACTGCATTCAATAAACGGAAAAGGATCCAAAATTAAAGGATTGAAAAAATGAATAAGCAATAAATGTTTAAAATGTTTGAAGTCCAATTTCCTTTCAAGGAGAGATAAAATGCAAAAAGTTTGCTGTCGATGTTCTAAACTGAAAATGCTTAAATTCTGGATTCTTTGTGTTATTTTATAGGGAGTATACAAAGTATATGATTTTAGACTACTAAGTTTACAGTGTTAAAAATCCATTATAGTAGGGCATCCTTGGTAAGATTTTGGCGCCATTGTTTTTGTATTGGCAACTCATCATCTAAAACAATGAATTTAAACTATTTGCTTTTAATTTCTTTGCTCTAGCTTTTAAGGAGAAATCTTCCAACATCATTGCCTAAAGCTCAGTATTTAAATTTTCAAAAATCATTTTCTTTACAATAATCTGAAAATAAAAAGAAAATACGAAGATTATTATCTAAAGTTAAATGTTTGAAATCCAATTTTCTTGTACTGATGTAAGGCGAGATATAATTCAGAGTTGCTGACCCTGTTCTAAATTAAAAAATGTTTAAATTCTGGTTTCTTTGTACTATCTTATATAGAGTATACAAAAGTATAAGATCATAGACCACTAAATTTACTAAACTCACTTTACAGTAAGTAGTAGTAAACTTATTTTACCGGCCATGTTTTAAACTAAAAAAATGTTTAAATTCTGGTTTCTTTGTGCTATCTTATATAAAGTATATATGATCGTAGACCACTAAATTTTCAGTGTTTTGGAATCCATTGTGGTGGAGAATCCTTGGCAAGATTTTGGCGCCATTGTTTTGTGGCGGCAATTCATCCTCCAATGAAAATGATCAAACAATGAATTTAAATTGTTTGCTTTTTAATTTCTTTGCAACTCTTACGAAAAGGAATGAAATACGAAGCTTATTATCTAAATTTAAAACTTTTGAAATTCAATTTCCTTGCACTAATGTAAGGGGAGAGAGAGTACAGAGTTTGTTGTCCATGTTCAAAACTAAAAATGTTTAAATCCTGGTTTCTTTGTGCTATCTTATATAAAGTATATACAAAGTATATAATCATAGACTACTAAATTTACAGTGTTTTGGAATCCATTGTCGTAGGGCATCCTTGGCAAGATTTTTGGCGCCATTGTTTTTGCGGCGGCAACCCCTGACCAACCGCCGCTATTAGTCTCAGTTGACAAGTGGCAGCGCGAGTATTAAGGGACGGGGTGGTGTGGGTGTGGGGTGGATACTAAGGTTTTATAATGAGCCTTATCGAAAACAACAAAATGTAGGGAGAGAAAAAAGCGGTCCCGAAATCCCCGCTTCCGATTGGACGGCGCAGAATTGCTGGAGGAGTGCAATTTTCCATCATCCACCACCGGGTGGTATAAACTGGTGAAAAATGAGCTGGAACTAAGACCTCTGTTGACAATTCATAGCAAGGAATTCACTATAGGGGCCGTATCGGTGGAAACTCCTACCCTGTAAGGCGGTTATTGAAATTAAAGAGTGCCTATCGCGTTAATGGGAAACACGTTAGGCTGCCTGGACTGTCCTTGTTTATGAATGGGAGGTTTAATTAGGCTCGTTTAATGAATTTTCACGGATTTGGATGCTGTTTCATATTAAGGTTGTTTGTTTGCGTTTTAATAAAGCTTCTTTTTTTCGAAGACACATATTTAATGTGGTACAAAATAAGTGCAGAGACCTTTTTTTCAATTTCTTCTATTAGCTCACACTCTCCTATATATATCTTGTTCAAATTTTCAATCGTCCATAAAATACTTTTTATTCGTCCACTCAAGTTTAAATACATTTTTTTTAACTTGTAGGGGATGACACTTGATGTTAATACAGTTTTTCCAAATATTATTTCAGTAAAGAAATTAAATTTAATTAATTAATTTTTTTTTTTTAGATTTAAGTTACATGTATCTACCAATAGATGTCGCCAGATAAACTTAAAAAAAAATGAATGAAAATTATTTATAAAGGACTTTCTGCACTATAGGGGAAAAAAAAGGTGGAATTGACTTTAAAATTTTTTTTTTTTTTTTTTATACTTGTATTACTTGTTTAATTTTCTATTTGTAAGCCCAAGTATGGATGCTTCTACTTAAATACATTTTTTTTTTAAAAAATTGGTTGAACCTAAACTAAGTAGTTATGGTAAATAGAAATATATTAATCATTATATTATTTTTGTTTCCTATATAAAATCATTTCATAATTTTTTTAAAGGTAGTTATTGAAAATAAAGAGTGCCTATCTCGTTAATGGGAAACCCAGGTAGGCTTGTCCAGACTGTCGTTGTTTATGAATGGGAGGTTTAATTAAGCTCATTTAATGAATTTTCATCTCGTTATTTGGATGCTGTTTTTATTAGAGGTAATTTGTTTTTTACTTTTTTAATAAAGCTTATTTTTTGCATCGATTTTGTTTCGAAGATGCATATTTAATGTGGCACAAAATAAACGCAGATGTTTTTTTATTTTCTATTTGTGAGCCAAAGTATGAATGCTTATATTAATGAAATTAAAAAAAAAAAAAAATTTGGTTGAACATAAACTAAGTAATTAGGATAAATAGAAATATATAGTAATAACTATTTTATTTTGTTTCCTATACATATAATTTTTTTCCTACATACAATTTTTGTTTTTAAAGAAATTTAAAAAGAAAAATTGTTTGATTACTAATAAATTATTTTATTTTTGGATATACTAATAATTATTTTTATTTTGGAATATAATTTTTCCTAATAATTATTTTATTTTTTTTCCTATGCATATAATTTTTTTCATAATTTTTTCCTACATACAATATTTTTTTTTTTATTTTTTTCTACATACAATTTTTCTTTTCAAACAAATTTAAAAAGAAAAATGGGTTGAATCTAAACTAACTAGTTACAGGTAAATAGAAATATACTAATAATTATATTATTTTGTTTTCTGTACATATAAAGTATATATATTTCTATTTATATTTAGAGGTGAATAATTCCAGGTTAAAAATGTTTGATATTTGACATTGCATTTTTTTTAAAAAGTGAAATAATATTAAATATTTCATTGCTATGTTTGTTATTTTTGAAAATTCCTTATTAAAATAAAAATGAATTCTAATTTTGGAATTCTATTTTTAGAAAACATACTAAACAATTTTAGATTTACTGTGTATAATTTAAAAAGCTAAAAAGGAATTGTATCACAAATCATTAAAATAGTATTATATGGAATTTACCCAAGTAATTCATGCATCAAGCTGTTTTTGCTTTAATATTTTTTTCTTTACTTATAATTCAATTATTTAATAATTATGTTTTATTAATTTAACTTCAACATAAATTAATCAGACACATTATTTTATATTGAATAATAAGGCAAACAAAACGTTATGCAACTACAGTATGATTGAACAAAAAGTTAAGCAATTGAAATACAAATTTCCTTCAGAATAACATTCGGAAATTCAACGAAAGACAAGAAAAAAATTTATTTAATATATGAGAAGCATTTTAACTATCAACATTACAAATATTTTTGATTTCTTTTTTTGTTATATTGTACCGAATATTCTTTAAAAAATTGTTTTCTTTTAAATTTAATCTCCTTTTTTTCTTTTATTGTTCATTAATTCCATTTTTATTCAACTTTTTTTTATTTTTAAGAAATTACAAATTTTTAGTAAAACTAAAATATTTTTATTTAGCTACTAACACTTAATTAAGTGGCTATCTAAATCAATTATTCATTACTCTATATTAACATGAGAGGGTTAAAGTGTTATTATCCCCGTTGGAACTCCATAATGTATATATAATATTATTTGCTATTAAATTTAAGAAGACCTTAACGTATTTAAATATTAAGAAAAATTATAATAAAATATTGAGCATATTAAAATTGTAACATTTAGAATTTTTAACTAATTTAAGTAAAACATTTTCGAATATTTTCTATATACATTTTCGAATATTATTATATATGCATTTTCGAATATTACATTATATATACATTTTCGAATATTACATTATATATGCATTTTCGAATATTATATTTTTATTAAAAAAACAAATATCTGTACATGTTGCTAATTTTTATTATTTGACATAGAATACCTGGTGTTTTATTAAGAGAACGTTTCCCCGGAAATTTTCGTTCTTTTTCTTATTTGTCATATAAAAGAAACACCTGAAAACATTCATTAGGCAGCTTGACTATGGATATTTACAAACGCTGTCACAATCGCTAACAAAAATCTGCTTTTCAAAGTGGTAGCTCCATCTGTCTCCAGACGATTCGAGCCTGTACACTTTTACAAGTTTTACCATTTTGCCACCAAAGAATTTTCAAAAAGTTTCACTCGGTTATAGGCTTTTCAGTTAGTAGCTCTAATCTGTTTATCATATGTTTATATGTTGTGATTTATGATATGAATATCCGTGTTGCCTATCCTATCACTGTATGTATCTAAGAAAACAGAATCATTTATTTAACCTCGGTTTCATCACATATGAGTGATAATTTTGAAAAAGATTTTGTGCACTACGCTTCACCATTAACGAGTTCAGCAAAGGATTCGAAGAAAATGTTTTACATTTAAGGATTTATCATATGTTTATCTGTTATATTTTACGATATGAATATCTGTGTTGTTTATCCTATAATTTTGTGAAACTAAGAAAGCAGAATTGCTTATTTAAGCTCGGCTTCACCACATTTAAGCGATAATTTTGTAAATACTTCTGTGAGCTCCTGCACCATTAGATCTAGGATTTACAGAAAGATTTGTTGAAAATGGTTCATATGTATAGTTTCCTATTAACAACTCTATTCTGCTTAACATATACGTTATGCTTTAGGATATCCATGTTGCTATTGTCCATCCGATTCTATCAATCCATGAAACTGGGAAAAGGAAAAGCTTATTTAAGCTCTGTTTTACAACATTGGAGTGCTAATTTTGAAAACTCTGGGCGCGCATGTACGTTTTATCATTAAGTCACTAAAAGATATATCGAAAATGTTCCACATTTATAGGATTTCCAGTTAATTAGCCTATTCTGTTTATCACATTATGTATGATACCAACAAATGTGCTGCTTATCTTATATCAATTTGTTTAAGTTCGGTTTTACCACATTTGAGTGATAATTTTGAAAAACTTCTACGCACTTCCTGTTTGCTTTACCATTCAGTCACCAAAAGATTTGATAAAAATTACATATTTATTGACTTTTCAATTCATAACCTATAAATTTGTAATATTTATTAATCATATGTTCGTATTTTGTTCATAATATGCTTATATGATTTATGATATGAACATCCGTTTTACTTATTTTATCACTTTATGAAAAAAAAAAAAAAAAAAAGGAATCTTTTATTTAAGTTCATTTTTACCACATTTCAGGTCCTTGATGGTCAATTAGTTCGATTTCTGGCCTTTGGTACCACATGCTTCAGGTTCGAATTTTGGCGGTTGTATGGATGTTTGTGAGTGGTTCGGAATCCACGTTAATCATAGATCCCGTCTAATTACCCTAAAGTGTGCACGAAGAACATGCAGTAACAAATTAAACCAAAGCCACGTTTGATTTATGTTTTTTAAAAAAAATAATTAAATCGAAATATTCAAATAGGAAACGAGACCTTAAGATATTCCTTGCTCTATGTAAAGTACGTGGTAAATCTGAAATTTTGATACTGGTATTTGGTGTCCGTCCCCCTCCTGCCATTGGCTCTCACTTTCGTTTAGTTGATCAATAAAACGGCTTCATTTCCCGACTTTCGATTCAGTATTGGTCCCGGGATGTTTTGTTATTTCGCCTGTCAAATATTTCAGCGAATAAAACTTTTCGCCGAAATGGATGCCCTGATGTCTTTTTTCCATTCCTGGAGTCAATAATCATCCATTACTCGGAAGGGAATATTCGTGAAAGGGGTTTAAGTGATAAATCGAAATAAAAATAAAAGATGAAATTTGTTAAAAACAAGTTGGATGTAATTTATATTTTCGAAGAGTGATCCTATGTACAATTCTTAACTATAAAATTCCTTTTTTTGGGAATAGTTTTATAATATATGACCCAGCGTTGTAGAATTTGAGTAAATAGATGACACATTGAACTTCGATAATTCTTCATTACAGAAAAAGTAATCAAATTAAATAAGGAATTTTAAAGAAAATAATTTGAGGTTTTTAATATTTCTAAATATAAACATATGTCGTAACACATAATCAGGTTTATTACAGTATTATTTAATCAGGGACGTGATGGCTTCTCTGCCACTCGGTACCACAGGTTTCGGATTCGTGTCAGGCGGTGCCATGAATGTTTGTAGTGGTTCGGAATCCACTTTAAACCATAGGTCCCGGTCTAATAGCATCGTAGAGCGCTGTGGGGGTAATGTTACTCTCGTTCATTGCATATCTTCAAGCTACACGTGTCCCCTGAGTAGTGCTAAATGAGTAACAATGGTGCAGCCCTTGCATGGCATAAAAGATAACTTTCTAAGTATTTGCTAGCTGCGTTAGAAAAAAACCCCTTCTAATTAAGTTCAATAAAGTATTATTTAATCATTCGTCAAAATAAAGTATTAATCAATAAATTATTTTTCGTCAATTTATGAGCTCAGTTTGTCTTTTTTTTATTTCAATTTCGTGTAAAATCTTATTTCAGAACCTTAATTTTGCGAATTAAAAATATTTACCAAACTAGAAATTTGTCATCAATACAAATATCAATTACATTTACAGTTTAAAATGCCAAGCCTTGCACAATGTAGAAATACTTAACTATGAAATTTCTTTTTGTGAATAGTTTCATAATATAACTAACTTATATAACCCAGTGTCATTCGAATTTGAGTAAATAGATGACATAATGAGCTTTGGTAATCCTTCATTATAGAAAACGTAATAGAATTAGATAAAAATTAAATAAAAAGAATTTTAAAGAAAATAATTTCGGAATATTAATATTTCTAAAGATAAACATGTGTCTTGACATTTTTTAATCAAGTTTATTAAAGTATTATTTAATCATTCGTCAAAAGTATTATCAATCAATAAAAAAAGTAAAGTAGGAAGTATTATCAATAAATAAAGTATTAAATAAAAGTATAAAAGTATTATCAATAAATAAAAGTACAAAGTATTATCAATAAATAAAGTATAAAGTATTATCAATAAATAAAGTATTAAATAAAAAGTATTATCAATAAAATCATTTATCGTCAATTTATGAGCTCAGTTTGCCTTTTTTTATTTCAATTTGAATAAAATCTTATTTCAGAACCTCAATTTTGCGAACTGAAAAGAAAAGGGCCAAACACGCAATTTGTTTGAATTCAATTCAATTTCAACAAAATTAAATTATACTATGCAAAATTCAATAAGAAGGTCATAAATTTTTCAATAAATACTTTTTGTAAAAGGTTTATATTGCTTGACTATTGCATATTGGATTTTATATGCTATTGTCTAGAAGCAAAAATAACAAAATATTTAAATATCTCATAAGAATAATTATTATATCTCGTAATAATAATTATTATTTAATATATATATATATGTGTGTGTGTGTGTGTGTAAATATATATACTCAAGAGCCAAAACATTATGACCACCCCTACATTTTTGCAATGAACTCGCCTGGATGACGTGGAAGGCACGTGATCAGGTGGAGTGGTATTAAGTGGTGGTATTAGTCCATGCCAAGGCGAGTTGAAGCTATGTTGCGCGCACAGGTGGGCCAACTCGTTATTGACAGGTGGTCATAATGTTTTGCCTCTTGAGTGTATATATAATCATTAAAAATTATACGTAAAATTATTTATTATGGATATTATGATTTATTTCAAATTATTATTTTAATATTTATTATGATTCATATTTACATTATTTATTCGACATTTTCATGATACAGTGATTATTATTTAATTTTTAATTGCACACTATATAAATCTCTCTGTATATATTATATTATATTTTTTACAAAAATCAAGGATACAAAGTGATAACAGAATTAATACGGATTATTTTTTAATGCTGAAAGAATTAATTAATCACTTACTGTTAATTTTTCTAATAAAATAAAAAAAAATTGTGTGAAAAGTGCAATTGTTCGATATTTATTCTTAAACAAACATGCTTAACAAATAAAATACATCAAAAGTTTTCCGTAACAATCGTTTGAGATATAAATATATTAATAATTACAATGCTTTATAGTTTTAAGTGTTTTTGAACAATAACACTTTTATAACAATGAAAAAGAGAAATTAAGTGATTGCACAGATTTATAACAGTGGTCTTTTTCTCAATCCAAATCCTTGTCTGCAATTATTAATACTGGATATGATTTGAATGGCATAGTTTTAGTTTCATTTTCATTTTTAGTTTTTTAATTTTCCTTTCTATATTTTCTTACCTAAAAGTACTTTCCATATCCTTTTCAAAATGCAGCAATACAAAAAAACAGCTGTCGACTGTTCAAATGAGGAAGACAATATCTCTGAAAACGAATACACGGTCACCAGAAATCATGGGCAGAGAACATTTGCAGATTTTGTAAACAAGGTAAATATTTTTGTATTGATTAAATAATTCATGAAGTCTACTGTATGTTAATCATTTACTTTTTTGAGATAAGACTATATTTTGCCTTTTTGGCGATTATTACTTTTATTTGGGGGATCATTATCTACATTTTACTTTTTGGAGATCATCCTTTTTTTGTTAAAGACTTAACATTCACTTTTTGGATTAAAACTATATTTTACCTTTTGGATCATTATCTCTATTTGGAGATCATTCTTTTTAGTTAAAGACTTAACATTCACTTTTGGATTAAAACTATATTTTTACCTTTTGCAGATCATTATCTCTATTTGGAGATCATTCTCTTTAGTTAAAGACTTAACATTCACTTTTTGGATTAAAGCTATATTTTACCTTTTTCAGATCTTTGGAGATCATTCTTTTTAGTTAAAGACTTAACATTCACTTTTTGGATTAAAACTATATTTTACCTTTTGCAGATCATTATCTCTATTTGGAGATCATTGTTTTTTAGTTAAAGACTTAACATTCACTTTTTTGGATTAAAATTATATTTTACCTTTTGCAGATCATTATCTCTATTTGGAGATCATTCTTTTTAGTTAAAAAAGACTTAACATTCACTTTTTGGAGTAAACTATATTTTACTTTTTGGAGATTACAATCTTAACTTTTTTTGGAAATCATTCTTTTAGAAACTCCATTTGTTAAAAGGATTGATTTCAAATGCAAACAAAGTCAACAAATCTGGATTTAAATAAAATTACATGCTAAATTATATTAAATATTTAATTGCTAAATTGAAATTTACTCTTAAATTATTTCTGGAAGGAGAAACCATCCCCTTCTCGCCTGAAGGCATGTTCGAGGCATACATAAAAACAACATCAAATAAAAAAATTTTATTTTGGAATAATGGCATAATTGCATAAAACTTTCTATATATATTGCTAGAATTGATATCAGTGAATAATGTAATTACTGGCTAAATATTTAACGTTAAGTATTTCTATTTAAAACTGTGCGATAATTGTTTCTTCACTCAATTATTTATAACTGATCTGAAAATTTCAAAATTTCATTGAATATTACATATTGAATCATATCTTATTCATTTTATAATTACAATAAGGTATGGGCTATATGGCTAATAATATAAGGATATCAATACATTTCTATGATATATATATTAGAAAAAAAAAAAAAGGGCTTTGTTACTGATGATATCATGATTTAAATTGTCGTATTAATAAAATAAAACACGGTTCACTATAATAATGCTAGTGACTTATCTTGTTTAAAGTATACACATTTTAGAAACACCCCATATATCGTTTGTGAATGCTTGAAAGTAATATATCAATTACGTCAATAAGTGATGTAAAATACATGAGTTTACCAATGGAATTCATATGCTACTGTTAAATCAACAACAGTTCTAGACCGGGCAAGGAAAAGGTTTACATTAAGAAATTTATTTTTTACATTGTTTCAGATTGTATACCTTGTATCCTCATTGTTTTACAATATTCATTACCATTGTTTTCCATTGGAAACTTATGTGCCATAATTTTCGAATAGGTAATGGAACAAATACCGATGCCAGTCTCAGTGAAAAACAAATCCAAGGCCTTTTCACTCTGAAGCTGAGAGAATCCAAAGATCCTCTGACGGTTTTGCACAACCGGGGACTCATCAATATCGAGAACTGTCCGAAACAAATTCAACACCCCCATTCCAAGATAGACCTCACCTTTTACACGGAAGAGTCCCACATGGGGGACTTGGTGAAGCTCTTCTCTTCCAAACACTGCTTCAAGAATGGTAAGTTGGTCTATTCCACCACTCAGGAAGCCACGCCGGAACTGTCAGAAGAGATGCACAAGTTCAACGACTGGTGGAAATCACAAAGTGATGGGAGCCTCAAGAAAATAGAAAGTAAGAAATCGAAAAGACAAAAAATGCAATGTTTGTTTTTGGCCTTAAATATACAGCGTGTCTGAGGAAGATCTTTACTATTTTAATTAATAACTACAATAAGAAAAAGGGAAATTAAATGCAGTTTGTGGGCAAAATAACGTGGAAATCTAACAGATTTTTTTTTTTGGCATCAATTGCAGTTTTTCTAGTATCTATAATCAAGTTAACATGTGGAGATCTAAAAATCCATACGTTTTAGTTGCACATAAAGGAGACAGTCCTAGACTTGCTGCTGATTTCGCGCCAGCGTGTGATGTGGTGTCAATGTTATATTGTAGGTCCCGGTCTAATTAACCCAAAGTGTGCACAAAATGACAGTTGAGCGACAAGCCAAACCAAATGATTAAATTTCAGTTCTAAACCTTAACATTTTTCATTGATCGTTAAAGAAACTGACATAGAAATCTGTTAAGATTTCAAGTAAAAATATTATCAGATGAAATTTACCTTTTTAAGTAATTCTGACATTATGAAAGATTTTCATCCCCGAATAGTATAATTGTGGGAGAGTAGATCAGTGATAAAGGGTTTGCTTTGGATGCGAAATGTCCTGTGTTCAATCCTCGGTACCTCAGCGAGTAACAAAATTTTGGAACCTGTGACTAGTCCTCGGTGACACACACAGGTTTCGGGTTCGAGTTCCAGCAATGACATGGATGTTTGTAGTGGTTCGGAATCCACTTTAAACCGTAGGTCGTCATCTAACTTAGCTGTAGAACATTGGGCATAGGATTGACAGTCTTACCCGTAAAAAGTAAATATCTCCTGTCTCGAAATCTGCCAAAAGGAAGATGGCCTACCATGGAGCTGTTGCGCCGGTGATGATGATGAATAGTACAATTATGAAAACGTGAAATTAAAAGCACAGTTATATTCAGCATAGCGTTTCTGAAATATAAATTTTTGAATAGTATATAAAATTTTAGATAAAATCAAAATAATTTTTAATTAGTGAATTTTATTTTTATTTTTAATATAAATTGTTTTTATTTATTAAAACTCTTGAATGCTTTAGAAAAAACTGTCCCCCTTCAAATGAAAGGAAGCCATACCGGCAAAAAGCTCTGCGATATTTTCAAAAGGAAATTCAAAGACAGGAAATTATTAAACGATATGAAAATGCGGCAAGTAAGAATTTTCCCTATTCTGCAGTTTTTAAAAATTAATGAGTTTAAATAAGTTATTTGTCATTATTAACATTATTAAAATTATATCAATTATTTAATATTATTAAAAATCCAACTAAAATAAAAATACACAAAATTGGAGAAAGATGTTTATTAGCCTACAATGAGATATTTAATGGTAAAATTCTCTATTGCAACCGTGCTTTCTCAAACGCACTACAAGAGTGCCCCTGTGGTGTTCAGGAGAAATGGTCAGTAGGCCTTGAGATTCACACCCTGAGAGGAAGTATTGCCGCTGAGAAACGTTTAGTATAACACAATCATCTTGCTTCTATTGAGAAATGTTTATTTACAATCTCTGCTCCGAAAGGAAATATATTTAACTGAACCTGCATATAAGTTGACCTACAAACCCTCACCTGGAGAGAGGAGTGTATTTCGCGCTTCCTGCGCTAACTTATGTATCGGTTTTCGGATTATAAGTGAAATTCTTCCACAAATCTTGATTTATCTGTCTTGAAATGTGTTAAATATTGTATATCTCCAATTGTATATGTGTGATGTCTATGCGTGTGTAAATAAAGCTGCGAGTTCTCAAACCTGCATTTCAAGTCTTAACCCACCCAACTATACCCAGTTAAAATCCCGTTGCATAATCTACAACACTTTACTATGACAGTTTGTTATTTTTGTAGTTATTTGTACATTTAATTTATTTTTATTTAAAATTTTATTAAAACTAATTTGAACTTAAGATCTATAATGTATTATTATATATAAATAATTTTACTTTTAAATAGTTAAAAGAAATTTAACGTTTACGTCTATCTTTATTAAAGAGCTTATGATGAAATATCCATACATTTTAATTTTCTAAAATTAAGAAAATATATAGAATATTGCTATTTCATATTGCTACTAAATATTTTTTTGGAGAATGCATTTCTTATTACAGGAGGCATTTTGAAAAATAATTCTAAAAATAAAATGGTTGTGTGAAAATTTTAATGTAAAATTTTAGATCATTTATAAAAAAATCTATGCTAATGATAGTAAAGATGTCAATTAAAATTAATTAGAAATCATAAAAACATTCAACTTAAAATTTCATATAATAATAGGATATACAGGATTATTCAACGGTCATGGAGCAAGCTTTGAGTGGTGGGACAACTTACTAAAAACTATATTTTTATATATATATTTAGAATATATAGGAAACCCATGGGGCCTGACAATCGAGTGACCAGTTCTCTGGCTCTCGGTGCCACAAGTTTCGGGTTAGACTCCCGGCCGTGCCCTGGATGTTTGTAGTAGGTCGAAATCCACTTTAAACAGTAGGTCCAGATCTAATATGACTGCTGGGCATAGGGCTGACAACCTCTGTCCCAATAAAAAGACATCTCACGTTGCGGAATCTGCTAGTAGGCAGACAGCTTTGGCCCATGAAAGGGCTTGTTGTGCCAGTAATGCTGATGAGGAAAGGATATGGATATGGACGAGGATGAGGATATTTAGGATCGAAAATGACGCGTTAAAGAACGAACACACTTTCAAACAAATTCAACATTTCAATTGGTACGTTCCGTATTATTATATTTTTACTCTGTATTTTCATATATGAGACCCCAGTTGACTCAGCTACTACTATTACACCACATCACATCACTGTGCCTAGAGCTGAGTTGCCCTTTTACTGTTTGGGAAGTCTGATCGGGCTCTGTGACGCTGTACTGTCATATGAGACTGGGACCTACGGCTTAAAGTGGATCCCTAACCAATACAAATAACAATGGCCCCGCCGGGATTCGAACCCGAAAGTGTGGTACCGAGAGCTAAAACTCTAGCCATTCAGCTATCAGGCACCCCAGTTGACTCAACTGTCGTTCTCATATCTTTGGATATCTTTGGAACGGTTCGCCAATCATTCCTTCGACGCCACCAAGCATGTATTACTGTTGGTGGTCACAATGTTGAGCATTTACTGTAAACATTGAATCAAAGGAGCACTTTGCAATGATGTTATAGGGCCTGAATGGTCGAGTGGCTAGCGCTCTGGCGCTCGGTACCACAGGTTTCGGGTTCGAGTCCCTTGTGGTGCCATGGATGTTTGTAGGGGTTCGGAATCCACTTTAAACCGTAGGTCCCGGTCTAACACGATCGTAGAGCGTTGTGGAGAGTGACATATTAAAAATAAGGAAAAAAACTAACTGTTCATATATATTGTGATTAGGGATTATAGTCCTCGTTGCTTCACATCCCCATATACCACTTCATTCATTCATCAATGATGTTGTAAATAAATAATGTTTTTCTTCTCATGTTTTAGTTTTCGCGTTCGTGTTCTCGGCGCATCACTTTTTCTATACATTCTTAGCAAAAAATGTTTTAGTAAGCTGTACCACCCTTCAAAGTTGACAATTGAATCAACTTGTATAACTAAGACATCGCTCAATATATATCCTGTCCAGCTAAGAAAAACAATTTTTTATTTTTAGAAATTCAACTTTATTCATCAGCATACTCTTCTTCAAGAATGATACATTCATTCCAACTTTCCTCAATTTTTCGATGCCTTTTTATAGAACGATTTGTCTTTGCTCTCAAAACATGTCTCAGTTTCATTTAAATTTAGCATACCAATCAATAATAGTTGATTTATCTGGTGCCGAGTCTCCATAACATTTATCAAGCCATTGTTTGGCTTTAACATCTTTCCCCATCAAAAAACAATGTTTAATCAATACATAAAGTTCTTATTTATCCGTTGTTTTGAAAATTTCAAAACTGGGGTCACTAAAACCATTGTAACCTGTAAACTAATTATCAGAGTGCCATGAAATTTTGAGGCGCATCGTTTGAAGGATGCCGCTATCCAAAACTCATATAGGTCTATCAACAGCGTTGTCATATATGTGTCAGACCGGAGACTTATTGAGTGATGTGTTAGATCAGGGGTCTCCAAACTTTTCAGCCTTTGGGTCATATTGTTTACTCCAGTAAGTACCAAGGGGAAAAACCATTTTTAATTTTTCTGCCATTATGTATAATTTCTAGATTAGTCGCCGAGTACATATTCTGAGCGAGCAGGTTTATGTTCGAATCAGGATATATACATTCCAAACATCGATATACATGTGCGATACTCATTACCCCAACATAACTACCGAGGGTAACCGTGGGATGTTCACTAGTTTATAATGTTAGCGGGATTCATTTCAATTATTTGTTAGTTGTTATGCTTAAGTTAAATTTTCTGTGTATTATGCTTGTCATTAAGCTTTACCTAGCAATTAAATAAGACCAAGTTTGTCATTATGTGTTTAAAAAAAAAAAAAAAAAAAAAAAAAAAACACAATAAGCTATTCGCCGTCGCGGGACGGATTGATGACCCTGGCGGGCCGGATTTGGCCCGTGGGCCGTAGTTTGGAGAACCATGTGTTAGATAAATGTTTATAAAATTAGTAACAAACAATAAAAATATTATGTTTAGGTATATCTTCATTATATGTATTTTTAAAAAAAAATATTTAATTGTCCATAAATTTATCCCACAGGAAGGCAAAGTTTATGCCGATCTATCCCTTCCTCAAACGCGTTACGTTTCAGTAAAGAAACCAACGCTGATGAAAGACACCTCCAGAAAGATTCAACTCGAAAGAAAGACAAAAGTCACTCAGATTGCTATACTGAAAGCGAAAATTACTCTTGCAAATGTCCAAGCAGTGATCCATCTGAAGGCAGTTCCTGTAAAACATCAAGCTCTCAAGAAACAGTAAAAAGTACCGTGCAGTATGGCGCCATAAGTCGCCCAGGAAAGGACAAGGAAGAAACCCTTCAAGCTTAACAGAACCATGTCAGAGAGAATTTGAACAGAGAAGCAGCTGCAAGAAAAGTTCCTCCCCTAAAAATATGCTTCGAAAAAGTTGGCTCCCTTCTTGTTGGCAAGTAAAATACAACACAGTGTTATTGGAAAGGATTCCACGACAAGACATCGACCAACTCCAGTACATGTGATACCCCCATCTCCTGAATGTTGCGTCAAGGCATACTCTCCGACAAGTAAGAGAAGAAGTCTTCAGAAAATGCCTTGTTGTCTTTGTAAAAAATTGCCAGCCAACAATCATAACAGTTATAGATGTTTCTTTCAACGTCAGAAAGAAAAAAAGCTATCAAAATGACGAATCTTTTGAAGAGAATTTGTTACCACCCTGTGCACGAAAAAAAATACATATAGTTCGGAATATGAACCAATCAGAAGGGACGGTCCTCCCCATTCATTTGCTGATTTTAATGATACTGAAGGTAAACTAATATTTTAGTTAAAATATTTCATACATTTGCGTAGAAATAATTTTTTCCCCTACATCAAACTGTAGTGATATCCGCCATAAGAACTCTAGCAGCTCAATAAAATGTAGCCTTGGTAAAGTTGTCAAAATTAAAAGTCATAAAATCAAGGGCAGTGCATGTTGTCAAATGTAAAAAGTCCATGGCTTCACCTGACGAGCACAGACGACAGACATCATTAATAACAAGTGTTTATTAAGAAAATCATGTCCTGTCGAGAGTAGGAAATTGGCTGTAAAAACTGCACGGGGCAAGTTCATTGGGATGGGTGATTAAATAAGTATATTCGACGTTTTATCAGTTGAAAGGAGTTGGTTTTAAGGGTCTGTCTTTTTTCTTCTTTACCTCAGAACTAAATTGATGAAAGGTTGAAGGAAATTGTGGCTGTGGTAACTTACAAAACATTTTCGGCCAAGAGGTCGGCCTTTTCATTTCCAGACACCCATTTCCAGACAATGGCTGGGAATCCACTGAAAAACAATCTCACAACCAGAAGCATTGCATTGGACATATTTAACTTAGCTTCTTCAACAAGGAAATCAATCACTAGATATATAGGAGACAGTTACCAAGATTGCAGCTTGGGAGTCAATAAAGTTAACTGTTTTATTAAGATTAGTAGTCAGTCCAAGAAGTTCCAAATTGCATTCCTTATGACAAAAACTCAGCATCAAAATTGGAGGCATTAAGACCAACTGCTTATGATTCCTCAAAAATTCCTTTACAATTGAGACCGCCACCAGTTATGTAGGAATACTGTTAGCTTTATTGCAGCTATAAATAGTAAATTGTTATCACATTAATGAATCTTTCAGAGATTCTTTTTTGTTGTTGTTGTTGCTGTACTGACAACATTCAGTTATTTTCTTTGCATCTCTGTCTAAAATCTTGTGAAACAGGAAGAACGCTGGCGTTTTGGAAAAATTCATACTTTTCACATTCTTTTAGGACAAAAAAAAAAAAAAGAAAAATGCTGATATTCTGATAACATTCTTCTATTACCTTGATATATCTTTTTTGCGTTCTCTTTTAAAAGAGGAACAAATTTTATTAGAACTTTTGAAAATAATAATTGGGATTATTTGTTTTCCCTCCACTTACTGTGTTGTGGATTTTTTTATTGATTTGTGACAATAGTCGAGTATCAATTTAAATACACGTTTCTGTCTGCATTTATGCTTGTTTTCGTGGTTATTTAAGTGGCAATAATATTGTGGATTCATTTATGCTTTCCACGCGTGACGTAGAGCGTTCCTGACAGCAGGACATTCAGAGACGGTTAATGCATATAAGAATTTCAGAAACATTGCTTCAAAAATATTAGCAGGGATTTTATATGTATGCATTAAATCAAAATACATACTTCTCCTTATTCATTGGCGCAATAGTCTCATGGTGGGCCTTGGCCGTCTGCCTGCTGGCAGATTTCGAGACAGGTTTGGTTTGGCTTGTCGCTCTACGATCATCTTGTGCATACTTTAGGCTAAATAGACTGGAACCTACAGTTTAAAGTGGATCCTGAACCAATAACACACATACATGCTACCGCCAGGATTCAAACCTGAAGCCTGAGAAAGCAAAGGCCAGAGCGCTAGCCACTCGACCACTAGGATACCATTTCGAGACAAGAGATGCTTTCTTTTTATGGGGCAGGGTTGCCAGTTTTACGACCAGCACTCTACAGTCATATTAGATAAAGACTTACGGTTCAAAGTGGATTCCGAACCACAGCAAACATCCATGGCCCCATCGGGACTTGAACTAGAAACCTGTAGATCCGAGAGCTAGAGTGTTATAGTTACTAGGCCATCAGGTTTTAAAAAATCATGCTTATATAAATAAATAAATCGGTTCATTGAGTTTCTCATTCCGTTAATGATTTTTAACAAGACACAAAAAATGTAGTTAGATACCTTTAATCATGTTTATTAGTGACTTTTACAGAAATCTATTGATAGTTTTAATGTATGCCATCTATCATTTTACGAAGTAAAAGGTGGCAATCACAATCTTTGTATGCATCTTTATGTCCAAAAATGTCTTGAAATATCCAAATTAATGTTTTGTGTTACTTTTCTTAAAAAAGAACAGGAATATTTCAATGAATTAATATTAGAATAACATTAATATAGCGAGAATCTCTATTTCTGTGCTACTTTGATATTTATTATTTCTTTATTAATTCATTGAATCAAAAACTACTTTTATTGCATATTAGAATAAATGATCTCAAAATAAAAGTTTTCTTTCTTCATATAGAGGATTCAAGTGATTCAAATACAAGCATCTGCACTATTTTTCATCACGCCAGTGGCGACAGAATTGAAACATCCCAATGCTTAAGTAAGTTCCTTTTATTTTCTCGTAATGTGAGAATTATAATTGCTTTGGTAAATGTAAATTGCATTTTTTTATCAGTATCTTGAATCAACAACTTAATAATATCTATCATTTTTCCCTTTAAATATATTTTTTTATGCATATATTATTTTTTAATATACACTGGTGTGCAAAACTTAAGCAACAAGTGGGTTTTTGCCATAACTCCACGAGAAATCATCTGAGAGACATGGCCTTCAGAAATGAAGAAGTGTATTATGTACGTAAAGGATGACGAAAGCATCGGCGCTGAAAAAGGAATACAACGCGTACGGTATGGAATCAAATAAAAACAAGCTTTATTGAATGCATAGTATCGTGATTTATGATTGTCTATCCAAGAGGAAGAACATCAAGCAGATGTCCCTTAATATGGGATATGCCCTCCCCTCACTGCAATGGTTGCTTTGCCCCGTCTCCGCATACTCAGAACCAGCTGGTGCAACATTTCTAGCGGTAGGAGTGCCCATTCATCAATCAGCATGGGCTTGAGTTGTTGGGTGTTCTCCGGAGGATGTAAGCGTGCTGCAATGCGTCTCCCCAAAGCATCCCACACAAATTCGATGGGATTTAAATCCGGGGAGTACGCTGGCCAATCCATTCGAGTGATATCTTCACTTTCCAGTAGTTCCTCAACAGCAAGTGTCCGATGTGGCCGTGCATTGTTATCCATAAAAAATGAAGTATGGGCCAATGGCACCTCGGAACAGACGCACATGGGGAAGGAGTACCTCCTCACAATAGCGATCCCCGGTTACAGACCCTTTATCGAAAACGTGGAGCTCAGTTCGCCCGTTCAGCAAAATGCCTCCCAGACAAGAACTCCAGAACCCCCATAATGGTGTCTTTTCTTGAGGTTACTGGGATAAAACAGGGTCCCGACCTCTCTCCAAATCAAAACGCGTCGAGAATCGCTTCTGGTACAGAACCGACTCTCATCCGTAAAGAGGACAAGACTCCATTGATCAGTTGTCCAGTTTTTTGTGCTCTCTGCACCACTGTAAACGGTGGTCAACTTTCAACGGGAGGCAGCGTTCAAGACGGCGGGTGAATAGGCCCACTTTGTGAAGGCGTCTGGCCACAGTAAACCGCGACACTTGTCGCCCCGTTGCTGTACAGAGTTGCCGAGCAATGGCGCTTGCTGACTGCTGTCGACCTCTTTTCGCCTGCAGGACGATATATCGGTCATCCCCCGCAGTTGTCTTCCTCGGGCGGCCACCACCAGCCTTTCTAACAGCTGTACCTGTGGTTTGGAACGCTTTCAAGCGCGCGAAACGACACTTTTGTTGATTCCGAACTCTGCAGCTACACTGGTGACAGTACGCCCCTCCTACAGCTTTCCGATCATTCTTCCACGCGTGAAGTCGTCCAGGTGATTTCTTCTAGCCATATTTCACGAACTGACTCACTGGCACTTGTAGCGAATATGTTGAATTGCGTCTCCGTCCTTCCTTTTATTCTACTGTTGAGCTGCTCACTCGACATCACGCGTTTTGCGTACGCTCACGTCGTCTCCGACGTTTCGTTCCTGATATTTGCATACGCATGACGTTTCTACTGACTTACGTGTTCATTGTACTGATCTCCAGACCTTCTTTTCTGCAATTTCATGGCTATCTACGAAATTTTTACATTGTTGCTTAAGTTTTGCACACCAGCGCATCTTTTAAAATATATGAAGAACAATTAAATTACGGATTGGGGTTTATTAAACTAGTTATTTAATATTTTATAAAGCATAAAATAAATGATACAAAAAATATATACCTGGGATTGCTGTCATAACTATATTTCACAAATACCAACGTAACAGTAAAATACACGACTAACCTAGATGCTATCTTTGGGAAAGTTGTTCAAAACTGCGATGCCCAAATGTAGACACATTGTAACAGTTCCTACTTATTGTTAGCTGAACGATGCTGAATCTGTTACACTTATCACATACAGGTTCCGCAAACTCGAAAACTTCAATATTTAATATTAGTTTCGTTTTTATAAATGTATGTTTAGACAGATATAGTAGAGTTGTTTGGGGATTAAACCCCAAAGTAAAAAGGACATATATTTGACAATCATAGAAAAAATTATCCCTTATGGATATCAAGTTTGGCATACAAATACTGTAAAGCAAGACATTAAATCAGTACAGCTTCAAAGGATTGCTTTCAGAAATATAACCAAAACTTATAAAACAGTATCATCAGACGCATTGAACGTCCTACCGGGCGTAATTCCTATTGACATCAAACTTAAATTATTAATACAGCTATATAACTTAAATATGTTCCATAAAGATTTAACTATTGAAAATATCACCCTCAAAACCGAAGATGTAGAAGACAACTATGTTTTTAAACCTCCCTGGGATATCTGTTCACTTAATTGGAATCAATTTTCAAATAATTATACAAATACCATTTTTACTGATGGTTCAAAAAAAAATCTGGAAGGACTGGATATGCGTTTGTTTATTACAAAAGATGATAAAGAAGTTTTTAATTCCTCAATTAGAATAAGTGACTATGCATCAATTTTCACCGCAGAGTTACTAGCTATTAGTAGCTCTGTGGATTTGTTATTAAAAATGAATTGAAGAACACAATAATCGTCTCTGATTCAAAATCAGTTTTAGAGGCGTTAAATAACCCAAAAAATGAAGATAAAAATATTTATGATTTAAAAAACAAAATAATTTCCTATGAAAAATAAGATAAACTTAGAATGGATAAAGGCCCACTGCGGATACACAGGCAATGAACTAGTTGATACTTATGCAAAATTAGCTACAGAGAAACAATACATAGATTATGAACAGAAATATACTTTAATTCAAATGAAAGAAAATATTAGGAAAAAAGATGGATAAAGAATGGCAAGAAAGGTGGAGCCGTTCCACAAAGGCTGAACTTCTCTTTCATGTCTACCCACTAACAAGTAAACAAAGAATTTGCAGGAGACTTTTGCATTAACCAGGTCCTCACTCACCACACATGGAGCGCTGGCGCCCTATCAACAAAGATTCTTCGGAAAACAAATATATGTCCTTGTGGGGAAACAGAAGAATCTAGACATCACTGATATGCGACTGTAAGCTGTGGATTAAGGAAGAATAAATTTTCCAACAAACTATAAGACTTTATCTAACAGTCTTTAATTGAAAATAAAAAAAAAATCCAAAGAAACAATCAAGGATATTATGGAAAAGAGATTCTTTCTTGAAATAAATAAATTGTAATTGTTATCTAATTGTTATCTATTCTTGATTATGTAGAGAAATTTTTGCTTGTTCAAGCATTTATTATTTCTTTTGTTCCTTCAGGAAAAAGACCTCCTGTATATTTTATTTTATGCTATTTACTCTAGTCGAGTAAATACTTATATATATTGTGAAATCTTTTTTTATATTTACGTATAAGTTAATACGTATATAGGTGTATTAATGTATGTGTCAGTTGTGTAAATTGGACTTTTTGGTGCAAATGTAAAAAAAAAAAAAAAAAAAAAAAAAAAAAAAAAAAAAAAAGGAGACAACCTTTTTATTGTACATTTACCGAACTTGACATCCGTAAATCATTTATTGCATATATGTATTTCTTTGTTAACAAAATATGTAAATCAAATTATTTATTTTCATGAATTTAAGTTAAGGAGAAATGTCCTTGTTTTTTATGACTTATATTTTTAACTAATACTAAAAATACTAAAAAAAAAAAAAGTTGGGACGGCAAGTCTTCCAGTCAGTCTCCCCAATTTTCCCTTCAGCTTCTTTTTGGAATTTTTCCTCATAGTTGAGGTTTTTGTTTTTTGTTTTTTTTTTGAAAATTGTTTAGGCGGATTCCAGAGATTTTACTTTTTGTTCCTCCCAAGCTTATACAGCTCGGGATTGCTGTCACAACCCCGGTCTGAAGAACAGGATGCCTAGGCAGGTCGGTAGTAAAATTCTTGACTTATAAATGTATATTTAAATGGTATTTAAGAAATTAAAAACTTACAGAATATCAGAATATACAGGTGAGTATAATTAAATTCTACTTTCAAAATGCTGTAAAAAAGAATCCCGCGTCACAATGAGTTCAATTTTGAACTGAAGATACTTGAAAAAGGAGAAAACGGTACGGCATCAAAAAACGTTCCAAAGTGTATGAATAGATAACGCTGTAAACAGTATAAAGAAAGTGAATTCAGCTGCCAGTGTTTTTTTGAATCGAAATGACAACGTATTTGGCATGAGTTTCACATTTAAAACCAACTGTAGTATTCAATGTGCTAGATTGTTTCTGTTTTTTTGACAGAAAAAATGATTTCCAAGTCATCCAACAATTATGACACTGTGAGGGAAAGCCCTTCCACCACAACAAGGTCATATCAAATTGGATGGGAAAAGTCGGTGGAACTTTTTTTTTTTATGCCGTACCGTTTCCCGCTTCGTCAAGTATCTTCCGTTTAAATTTGAACTTATTGTAACAAATGGTTCTTTTTTACAGAATTTTGAAAGTGGGACTTTAATTATAATCAGCATGTACATTTCATTAACAACAATCTGCAAATGAAGCCATATTGAAAGCAATAATATTTAACCTATTTTATTTATTTCCAGAATGTCCGATAAATACTTATCAGCATAAAGAATCCAAATGCAGTCAATCAAATAGCAATAAAATCAACAAACAAGTCGTACTGACCTGCTCCTCCAAGCCCCAAAACCGCTTCGTTGCGCACCAGTGTTGCTCCGGCGATTACCCGGAAAGCAACAACCTGCAGTGCTACGCGAAGTGCCACAAGAGGACCAATAAAAACCACGAAGTCATTTTGATGAAGGGCACTTGTGAAAGCGCCAGTGGACTGAGACTTCTCGACCCGCAGTCAGAGGTCATTGAGAAGTTGGTGAACAGGAAAGCCCTGGAGCAATTCGGGAAAAGATGCAGTACTTCCATCGACCAATTAAATCCCAAAGTGCTGGTGGAGCCAATCGCCCGGAGGCAGTTTCGAACCGAAATTCCATGACTGCTGCAGACGAGCGAGACAAAAGAGACTTTGAGAAATAGCAGTTAACACATTACCGAATGTTTCCCTTTAAGTTGTGTTTAATGCCATAAATTCAGAGTAAAATAAATTTTATTAGTTAATATATTGGTTTTTTTAAATTAAATACTGGATTTCGAAATATTTATTTTTCCTCCAAAATTACCTGCCGACTCTTAGTGATTGGTAACACGCACAGAAGAGTCATTTCAAATCCGCTTGTAGTCATTGCTTTCAGAAATCAAGAGACTCGATAGCGATTGTGTGAAAGTATCTAAAGTGTCGCGTATCCATAATTAAGCTACTTAGAGGAGTGCTCCTAGTTTTCTCTCCTTATGTCATGCAAATGAGGAAAAGTTTTCCCTAAAAGTCCTCCTGGAAGGCAGCGTCGTTCCATCATGGCCCGACAATGAGCTGTTCATGGTTTGCATAAGTGGACCTCAGCTCACAGATGTCCAAAAACAAAAAAAAATATTACATACATTAAATTTTAACATTTGTTTTTATTAGTGTAACTCGGCCATCAGGCCTCTTATTCACTCGGCCATCAGGCTCCACTTGAATATCGTAAGTGTGAAATTTCAAAAGTATCAAAAATTAAAAACCAAAATTACGTAATGTTTATTATTAAAGAATAAAATTTCATATTTATAAAAATTTTGAATTATTAATATAAAAAATGATACATCCAAGTAACTTTTTCTCAATCATCTTTACACATAACCATCCACTATTAATTTCACAGTCCTTTAAAATCTCATTACGGCACCCCCTGTTACTTTATTCAAACATTCCTTTTTCTTATATCTGAAATTAAGATTCAGACGCTAACTCATACATCATTCATTTACCTTCCGTGAGTTAATCAGATATCTGAAATAGAACTTTTTCCTAACCAATCACCAAATTATATAGGTCACAAGAAAGATGATCGAATATTACTGAAATGAAATTGAACCCCACCCCTCCCCCCATTTTTTTTATTTTTTCCTAAAACCAATATGACTCGCAAATGAAATAAATCCAAGAAATCACTTCATTCAAGCCACAAGACATTCAATACCAGAGGAACGAGAAGATATAAATATACCCACCACATTCTATTCAAAGCTACAAACGATTTTCCAGCCCAATTCAATTTTCTAATATTCTTATCATGTGTTACGGGGGTGGACAAGGAGGGAGGGGAAAGAAATTTAATCTCAGTCGTATTTGTAACCGTAATCGTGTTTCTATTTTTCTCTTCACGATTTGTTATTCCGAACAAAGACTCCGGCACGCGAACAGAGACATAACTCTGGTTTGAAATCCGACATAATGAGTGAGACGGGAAGTTGTAAAGGAAATCGTAATCAGTTTTTGCTGTTCGGGACAAGTTCGTTTTTTTTCCCCTTCCAATCAGAAGGTTCGTGTTTGTAAGGGGAAGAGGTGAGGTTATTGATCAAACTGTAACTGTCAGATGGTCAGCGAGGTTTTGATTATTTAACATTCGTAAGTGGCATAGAAAATAATTGACGATTAAAAATTACATCAACATCTAAAAGGAATTTTTAAAAAATTGTGTTGTGACAGAGGCAGGACTTTGAATTTGTAACCTATTGATTAAAGTTGTATTAAATGTTTTTAACTTTTTAAAAGATTATGTAATAGAAAACGTTAGTTGACCATTAAAAATTGCATCAACAAACATTTTTTTTTACATGTAAAGAGAGTTTTTTAAAAATTGAAATGTGATAGAGATATGTATTTGAATTTATAGTCTATTAATTAAAATTAGATTAAAGGTTTTAATTTTTAAGAAATACTGATAATCATAGTAAGTTAGTAACTAGTAAAGTTAGTTGAGTTCCATTATAGTTCGATGTATGAATTTTGATTTTGTATTTGCTAAAAGGACAAAAAGTATTTTGTCGGTTGCTTAAATCAGGGTCTGATGGCCATGAATAGTACTATAGCGCACACTGCCACAAGATTCGAGTCCCAGCGGTGCCAGAGATATTTATAGTTGTTCAGAATTCAATTTAAACGTAGGGACGTCTAATGTGACTGTAGAACCTCAGGTGTAGGGTTGACAACCCTAACCAGTAAAAAGAAAACATCTTCTGTCTCAAAATCTGCCCAATAGGCAGACAGTCTTGGCCCACCATGGGGCTGTTGTACCAATGAAAAAAAGAAGAAGAAATTTATGTTGTTTACACTGACTTAGAAACTGAGTCAACACATTAAATGTATACATGTTTTAATCATTTAAATTGTTTCTCTAAAGAAATTTATCTGTGGTATTCTCATTAAAAGTTATACTGATGTTCGATAATTCAGCGAAATTGCTAATCCAACACCATCATGGCCTTGAAGACGGATTAAAAAGCCCTTACTCTATAGGGATTCTCTTATCATGCTTTATTACAACAACTCAATATTCTTTATCATTGTCATGTAAAGAACACGAATCTTTCCAGATGCTCCGACGAATTAATCTCGGCGTAACCGTAACTGCCGAGTGACCACGGATGAGGTCAAGCAGTCCAGCCCAGGGTCGGTGGGTTTTGTTTGCGTGTCGGACGAGGTTGCACGCGACGCTTTTTTTTAACGAGATCGGTGCACATTCTCATCATCATCTAATATAAACCTCATTAGTGTCATTTAAGGGAACGTTTAGAACGCCGTGTCACTCGGCCACGCCCTTCGCTGTTCCGCGGAGGGGAGGTGGGAAATTAAATGAAATATTAGGGGGTAATTGGGGGGACATCGTAGTGATGAATACGTAAAACTACAGTTATACAAATAATGGGTATTTACGATTCATTCAAGAGAAAAAATACGAAGATAGTATTCCGTGCACTAGATTGCACTGTACAAAAAAAGCATAGCATTGTTAAGAGAATTTATTCATTCAATTCCTTCTATGAGCTCCACTCTCCCTATATAATATCTTGTTCAAATATTCAATCGTTCTTAAAACACTTTTTATTCATCCACTCAAGTTCAAATACATTTTTTTGAACTTGTAATGGATGAACACTTGATGTTAATACGGTTTTTTCAAATATTAATTCAGTAATTAAATTTAATTAATTAATTTTAGGGGTTTTTTAGATTTAAGTTGCATATATCTACCAATAGATGGCGTCAGATAAACTTAGTGTAGTTATCTGTTAAAAAAAAAAAGTAGGAATTAACTTAAATTTTTTTTTTTACATTACTTGTTTTTTGTTACAAAATGATTATATATTCTAATAAAAGAAAGCATGGACTTAAACTAACCTAGTACACTTTTAACTACTTTTTAACATTATATTTATAGAATATTTTTATACATTTTTAGTATTATAATTTTTATTATTTTATATAAAATTAATATTATGCACAGTTGTTTGTGTATTAAAATATATTGTATACAAAAATAAATTTTATTTTCATCAAAAATATTTCTTCTAAATTTAAAAAAAATATACCAATAGGATGTAACTGCAGGCCGAATGTCGCTGTACTATAGTCTCTAAGTTGAAAATTAATTAAGATCTCAACGGTCCCCTATCACTAGCAGCCGAGAAGACAGGCATGTTACCCGCATGGCCTTAATGGATCGTGCAGTCACGTCACAAGTCCTGAGTCAAGAATTGGGTTTGTTTGCAAGACAACAAGTGTCTGCACGAACAGTTCGACGACGTTTGCAGCAGCATGGACTCTCAGCTCGGTGATCATGGCTGCTGCTACCTGGACGCTGCATCACAGACAGGAGCGTCTTCAATGGTGGGATCAACGACGAACCTGGGCGCACGAATGGCGAGACGTAATTTTTTCAGAAGAATCCAGGTTCTATTTACAGCATCAAGATGGTCGCATCCGTGTTTGACGGCACTTTGAACTGTGCACGTTACATTTCTGGTGTGTTACGACCCTTGGCTCTACCCTTTATTCGATCCCTGCGAAACCCTACTTTTCAGCAGGATGATGCTGAAACTCAATGTCCTCTGTCGTTGTATTGTTGATTGTACGCAACAGGCCGCATGTTGCCGGTATTTTACAGACCTTCCTTGATACGGAAAATGTTCGGCTGTTGCCCAGGCCTGTACGTTTACCAGATTTCTCGCCAATAGAAAACGTCTAGTCCACGATTATCGAGCGACTGGCTTGTCACCATACGCCAATCAATACGGTTGATGAGCTGTAGCATAGTGTTGAAGCTGCAGGGGCATCTGTACCTGTACATGCCCTCCAATCTCTGTTTGACTCAATGCCCAGGCGTATAAGTGCTGTTATTACTACCAGAGGTGGTTGTTCTGGGTACTGATTTCTCAGGATCTATGCACCCAAATTTCTTAAAAATTTTGTTATCTGCATTTCTTCCTGGCGTAGCAATTTTAATGGCCAGTAGTGTACTTTACATAAAGCTTCCAAAAAGCCAAACAAAAAATACCAAAAAATATACCAAACGCATACCAAAAATTTTCCTAAAATAAATTCAAACCTTAAACTTCATGGCAGAGTTGGATTCGATTTTACTGTTCACAAAATGTCGATCCTTATGATGTACATCAAAAACTGTCACCTGCTGACGGAAAAGCCAACAATTTTAATCCATCCCCGCCCTCTGTCCATAATGCCAAATTAGCGGTTACTGTAACGATCACCCGGGGGCCAAGGGGAATTGTATATTTATTAGCGGAGCGTGATCCTTATGATTATGCGCCAAAGTGGCCCTATTAGCGATTCGGTGTCGTGATCGGACGAAGCGGTTTTAATTCGTCGGACTCGCCCCCCTCTTTCGTTAGGGCGCCCGGGAGACCCTTAATTTCTTTTACGATCAACAAGATTCCGAAAATGGTTTTCGGTGCATACAGATTGGCAGAAAGAGTAATGTCTTTTACGCGTTTCGGAAGCGAGTACATGTGAGGAAGTTGCCCTGATTGCTGCTGTACATAAAAAGGATTGAGTGCGCTGCAACTGTCGCTGAAGTAGATTTATTTCTCGGTAGTAAATGGAGAGTTTTTGCATACCTAAGCATACCCAGTTTAATATAGGCATTTTCATTATGGGGCATTTTAGGATATTTCAGCATTAGCATCACTGTGATGGCAATATATAATGTGCTATATGAAATGTGGTAAAAAACGTATAATATGAAATGTGCTAACTAAACATATTCAGTTTAATATATGCATATGCATTGAGGGGTATTTCAGCGTTAGCATCACTGTGACGACAATCGAAAACTATTGCAAGTAGTAAACAGAGAGTTTTTCTTTACCTAAGCATATTTAGTTTAATATAGGCATATTCATTATGGGGTATTTTAGGGTTTTTCAGCATTAGCATCACTGTGATGGCAATATATAATGTGCTGTATGGAATGTGGTATATAATGTATAATATGAAATGTATAATGCATATGAAATGTGCTAACTAAACATATTCAGTTTAATATACGCATATGCACAAAAGTTTATTTCAGCGTTAGCATCACTGTAACTGCAATCAAAAACTCTAAAAAGGAGTAAATAGAGAATTTTTGTATACTTAAGCATACCCAGTTTAATATATGCATACTACTGTGCCCAAAAAGTAAGACCAATTATTTTTTTTTCAAAACTCTTTATTTATTCTTCCAAATTTATTTCACCGCCTTCAAAGTAAGCGCCCCCGGACACAATGCACTTATGCCAACATTTTTTTTTTTTCAATCCTCAATGCATGCTAAAAAGTCATCGGCAGAGATGGCTTTCAAAGCGTGCGGCAATTCACATTGAATCTCTTCTATTAATTCAAAACGGTGTCCCCGGGTGGGCTTTTGAGTTTAGGGAATAACCAGAAGTCGAACGGTGTGAATACAGTGGTTGTGGAACGATATGGGTTGCATTTTGGCGAAAAAAGACACTAAGAATCAATGCAATGTGAGCTGGCGCGTTCAGTGTTTTCGGACCCATCGAGATTTGATGTGTTTGAAGCCCAAAATAGAATTGACCGATCCTTTTGAAATTCCAACATTCTTATCAAGGTCTCTAATTGTAAATCGACGGTTTGCAAGCACCAAATCTTTAATTTTTTAAACTGAGCTTTGTCGGTTGAGGTTGATAATCGACCAGAGGGCTCTTCGTCTTCAACGCGTTCTCTGCCTTCTTTGAACTGTTTATACCATTTGTAAACATTTCTTTCCGATATAGGAAAGCTCACCGAATGCCTTCTGCAACATTCTATACGTTTCCTAAAAAAAAAAAAAAAAAAAAAAAAAAAAAACTGAATGCAAGTTCTTTGCTCAATAAATTCAGACATTTCAAAAATCGTCTGAATCAGTTTTATCGTCTCACAAAAAGCTAAGCGTAACTGAAACACTAATGAATATTTTGAAGTGAAATTTCTCACAGATGTCAAGGATAGTGCCAGCAACCTAAAAAAGAAAAGAAATTGAATTTCCGTAAGCCCTGGAATTTTAAATTGAAAATTATTTCTACCTTTTGGACACAGTAGTATGCATATGCATTATATGATATTTTAGGATATTTCAGTGTTAACATCATTGTGATGGCAATCAAAAACTACAATAAGTAGTAAACAGAGTTTTTGCATACCGAAGCATATTCAGTTTAATAAAGACGTTTAGAACGTTTCAGCTTAAAAAATGCATTACGGGATATTTAGTGTCATCATTAGCATCACTGTGACGGCAGTAAAAAAATATAACAAGTAGTAAATAGAGAGTTTTTGGATACCGTTACACTGACGAATCCATATACAAAATGCACTAACTATGCATATTCACTTTAATATATGCATATGCATTGAGAGGTATTTCAGCGTTAGCGTCATTGTGACGGTAATCAAAAACTATAACAAGTAGTAAATAGAGAGTTTTTAGATACAGTTACGCTGATGAATCCCTACACGAAATGTGCTATCTAAGTATATTCAGTTTAATATATGCATATACAATCAGGTGTATTTTAGCATCACTGTAACGGTAATCAAAAACTATAACAAATAGTAAATAGAGAGTTTATATGTACCAATACTCTAACGATAAGTTCCCTGATGGAATGTGTTACTCAAGCGTATTCGGTTAAATACGTATATGCATGTTCATTGAGGTGTTTTACCGTTAGTGTCAGTGTGATGATAATCAAAAACTATACCAAGTAGTAAATAGAGAGTTTTTAGATACAGTTACGCTGATAAATTCTTACATGAAATGTGCTACCTAAGCATATTCAGTTGAATAAATGTTTAAGCACTGAAGGATATTTATTTTTTTCATTAGTGTCAGTGTAACAGTAATTAAAAACTATAATAACATTTGTCTTAACTAAGATTCGAAGCTGAGTTACGGCAGCCACAACGCAATGCTGCAACTGCATACAGTTTACGGAGTTCCATTGAGACTTACCGTCTTTTAATCTTCTCCTCAGAATTAACATGTAAATATTTAATTAGTGTGGCTGAATAATTAATGTTAGTAGGTTATTGAAATAAAACTGCATTAAAAAGGAAATTTAAAAAAAAATAAGAAAAAATAAAAGACATAAAGAAAGTGAATCTTTAAAAATAAAAAAGAAAAAATTTAAAAATTTGGTGCAAGTAGAACTATGCAGATATCCTTATTACGGCTCATATAAACCTTCCATAAATGTTTAAGCACTATAAAAGTATCACTTTCTCAGAGCCATAATTTTTTTTTTTTTTTATTTCATCAAATTTTCTTTTCTTCTTTTTCTTTCTATTCTTCTTCTGCAAAAATCTAGGACCGAACCCAGTACCTTGCAGTCGTTAAGACGTCACACAGATCATTGAATCGGTTCGGTTGTTAATGCGGGCATTAAAATTAAATCTAAAATCTAAAGATCAAATACGCAAATAAATTATGACAGATTGTGAACGAGTTAAGTGATAGCAACCAGGTCCGGAATAGTAACCTGGGTGTCATTTCACAGAATGGAAGCACTCGAAAAACTATCATGGCTGGTCTAAACCAGGGGTGGCCAACCCGGAGGACCGCCTTAAATATTTTTCCGACCCGTGAGATTGATCACACTTTTACAAAATGTATTTATTTTATAATGGCCAAAGTAGGGAAAACCAATGCATTAAAAAAATGCATTATGTGTGCATCCATATATTCAAAATTACATCAAATATACAAAAAAAAATAAGAAAAACTTACAGTTGCTTTTGAAAGCCTATTCAGTAATTTAGAGTTAGAAAAATACAACAAAATTTTTGAAATATATTCATCTCCCTTTCATGTTGAAATCGAGTCGGCTCCAGAATATTTCCAATTGGAACTGGTTGACTTACAATACTATATTGAATTAAAACACATTTTTGAAACATCAGAATCAAATTATATTTCATTATTTCCTTTTTAGTGTTATTATATATTTATTTTTAGTGTCACAAAAGAGAAATTTTCCAATTTGAAAAATTTGGCACAAAAAGTTGTTAGCGCTTTGGGTACAACTTGCGAATCTTTTTCTAAAATGAAATTGACACGGGGCTGTCTTGAACCTCTTCTTCCGTTTAGAATATTTATAAATTTCATTGATAGATGGCGCTACCAAAAAGAACATACTAAATGGACGAATTTTCCAGAGATGGAAACAAGCTGTCTTGAGCTTCTTCCAAATTGAGTTTGCAGAATATTGGTGCACAATAGCAGATTAACCGTAGGGCATAATAAGTGCAGGGAACCATATGTGCCTCATGAACTTAGACAAAAGTACTCAGCCCTTTGAGCAACAGCATTAAGACTTATGAAGTACTGGTTCACAATAAAGGTTTAAGGATCTTCCCATGAATCACTTGTATAATTGGATTCCCGCAATTATATTTTCCCAGTACAATTAAATAATCTACATCAGTTTTAATGAATATTCTATGCCTTCATTGTAATATCCATTATCTTTTGATTTTAAAGAAGAAGTTATGGTTGAGAAGAGATATGAGTTCAGATATCTTCAGAGTTAGTGTTATTTCGAATGAAAAGAGCAAACTGAAATTCTTATTTTATACAAGTGCTGCTATTATATATAAAAATACATATATTATTATTATAGTACATAATAGCTCAATATTATCATACATTAATTCTTAAAAATATCTCGATAATATGATAGGAAGAAAAGAATGTTAGGAAAAACTTGTGTCAAAGAAAAAAAAATATTTTCTTTTGTTTTCATTTTTTTTTTTTTTTAGCATTATCAAATCTTACCAAGAAAGTATTTTTAAAAAGAAATTGACAACTATTCGAATTGGGGGAAAAAAAAAAATTGGACGAGACAGTTAAAACAAATACTTATTTTATTTCATAGACATGTGACAATGAAGATAACTTTATGTAATAAAATAAAATGTAAATAAAAATTTGACATGAAACATTATAATTAATTATATTTCTCAATAGTAAACGAAGGAAAAATTATTATCCAAATCGTTCAATGGCTTACATTTTTTTTTTTTTTTTTTCGAAGTTGTTAATATTAATGACTGAAAATATTTCTTACCAATTACAAACTAATCAAAGCAGGTTTGTGTATTACTTTATTAAACTTAATTTTAAAATGGAGCATTGCTTTTGCTATCCAATATGATATGAAATCAATTCTAGTAACAAATTTGTTCTCATAACTGACATCTTCATAGCCAATAAAATTAGAAAAATAGGATACTAATCGAGACCTTAAATTTTATCTGGCATTGTTTTCTCTAAATCTATAATAAATTTAAAAAAAAAAAAAATTTTTAAATACAAAAAATTTTTAACATTTGAATGTTAATTATTTTTTTCATTTAGAGCCATATTTTTTAACTTTAATCTAAATGTTTTTAATACTTACAAAAAAAAAAAAAAATATCCTCTATAGTATAATTTTTTGAAATAAAAACGATGTGCGGTGTTGCAGGCTGCAGGAAAAGCAACAGAATGTCTCTGATATAAACAACATATAAAAGAACTCAAATAAATTCATAAATTTTATTATATTTCTCAGAAATATTTAATTATTCTGAAATAAAAATGAAATCGAAAATGGTAATTAAAATGGAAAACGAAAAATTAAATGAATCGTTAACAAAAAATAAAACTATTATTTTGACAAATTTTCTATGCATATGTTTAATAATCACTTATCTTTTTGGTTTTAAATACTTATTATTATACTATATTTAACTTAGGTATGCGATAATGTATAAAATCTTTTTATACAATGTAAGAATTAAAAATTATTTTATTGAATAACTTATAAACATACAAAATATCAATATATTCTTTTCCAATATTATTAACTTTTAAAAAATGGTACTGCCATCTATCATTAAAATAATTTATGATTTTCATGAGTCATTTGAATGTATCTATAAAGTTTTTGTTCTCATGGATTACACTTATCTCACAGAGAATCCAATATAAAGAGTCGAGAATATTTGGGAGCGACTTTATTTAAAGAATAATGTTTAATAATTCTTTTGGTATTAATTCGCATGCATTAACATCTTCAAGAATAATGACATTCATATATATGTAATTAAAACAATTCCAACTGAAATATATATTGAGAGAGAAATTTTTTTGTAAAATAAAATTTCTGAAAGATAAACTCATTATATATCAACATTAAAAATATTTATTTTACATTGACTTGTAAATATTGTTAAAAAAAAGCTGTAGATTATTGTTCTAAATAAACTGAATATAAAATTCTACAAAATATCATTATCAAATCTGTGCAAGAACTTGCAGCATATATGCAAAAATGTATAACTTTTATACTCTGATTTATGAAATAATAATTTCTAATTTACAATTAATGCTTAAAGGTAGCTAATGTGTTCTTTTTAATACCTTGTTTTGTTTTTCTGGCTCATTATTGATATGAACAAAAAGTAAACAAACTAAAAATTGTTTTTCTTAACTTTAAAAAATTCTTAAGCAAAAATGTTAATTAAATATAACTTTTAATTGATAAACAATGAAGGAAAATGCTTAATACAGAATTTTGGAATAATTATTCTTCTATTAACTTATATAATAAAACGATTTGGAATTTACTATCATTAATTAAGATGTATCAAATTGCATTTTTTAATGCAATTACTAACCATTTATGAAATAAGCAAGATAGTGTGATTAATATAAATTAAATTACATTCATAAACAGTTTTTCTTAAATGAAATCATTCAAATTAATACATTTCTTTAAAGTCATGGCTAATGATTTAAGTTTTTTTATGCATATGCATATCTTGTGATCCACATGTATATTATATGATAAAGAGAATACCATTATAGATTAGAAAAGATTGTTTTTCCATTATGTCTAGTGGTGGTAACTGTCCTGCATACAGGAGAAAAAAATTAGAAAATCAATCTGTGACATGTAAACAGACATTAAAATACATTTTAATCAAATAGTTGAGAAAAAAATGTTTTTATAAATTTTTATCATAACATCAAATAATTTTATTTAACAATGATGCTAAAATAGTATCATTTTATAATATGAAAGTTTCAAATCTTGCAAAGAATGCATTGATATGAAAATTAATGCATTTATTGTTAGACTGAAATGGTAAGCTGCATATACTTCTGAAACACCAAGATTTCTGTATAGTTATGTTCCAATACCAATTTGCAAAGCTTCACAACAGACAATCAATGTTCACTTTAAATAAAAAAAAAAATATAAAATGTTTGATTAAGTTATATTTTTAACAGGGAAATTTTTTCAAAACATTTCATTACAATTATTTTGGTTTAATTAAAAATCATAACAAAAATTGTTTTTTCAAACAATTTATTTTGTTTATGATCAATTTTTCAACAGTTCATGAAAAATATGATACAGATATATATGCTTTACTAATAGCAATATGTCTAATCCTCGGCTGCAACAGACACATTCCTAAAATTACATAGGAAAAGAATACAAGTGAAAATTACATGAAACTCCATAGTACATTCTCCATTTAGCTTACGTCATATAAAGTAATTGTTAAAATGCTGGTCAATTTAAGATCTTTAAAACAAAAATTTTTTTTTTCGAATAACAGAGTAGAATTTAAAATTTATGCATAAAAAAAGCTTAAGTGGACTTGAGAAATCATTAAACAGAACCACATATGCAAGGTTAATACCCATTTTCCATTTGGAGATTAGGAGAGGGAAAAAAGTTAAAGTACATAATCTAAATAGCTGTTTGCTTGTTGATAATTTAGTATGCCACTTTTTTTTTAAAAGATTAGTAAAATTGTTTAAATACTCAACATCAGAAATAAGGCAGTGTCATTAAGATTTTTATAACACTATTAAAGAACTAAAAAATTAAAGAAATAGAACCAGTGATTTATCAGCCTTTGAATTAACAATATGAATAACAATGTTAAAAAAGCCTATGACTTTCATATTATTAGTAATTGCTAATTTATATTATCCATTTGTTTTAAATTTATAGTAAATAAATAGGTGCATCCTTTTAGTTAAACTATGTAATAAAAAAAAGGTTTTTAAAAGTACATAAAACTATTTATTTAAAGATGTGATTACAAAAAAATCTTTGAAAAATGTTATATACAATAATTCATTTTATTTAATATAAGATCAAGATTTTCTTTTCTTTCGTTTGATGGATCTTTCCCATTCTTTCTTTTTAACAAGGTAAAGAAGCATTGCTGCCTGTGCATCTTCAATCTGTAACAAAAATAAACAAGTTTTATTTTACAGATAAAAATAATAAAAATGCTTTGATATACAGTACTAACCTAAAGTTGTATGATGAGGAGAACCAACAAAAATTCTACTAATATGAATGCAATTTTACTTTTAAATTTTGTTTAATTGGAACCAAGGACTAACAAAAACACTAGTTTTGATGAATACTAAAACAATTTTTATATTATTTCTATCTCAATAATAATACAATTATGAATTATGCTAGGTTTAAAGCAATTCATAATAGTATTATTATTGAGACAGAAATAATATTTTGCAAGTAATACAACAAACTTTATCTTTTATGATTGCTTTTATTGTGGGTTATGGTAGATCTAAGTCTTTAGTAAATTCACAAATTTCTAGTCTCCTATCAAAAAACTTGACAACGTTAAGTTTATATACAAAAATATAGTTTACCTTTGTTTTTTCACTGGCTGCAGGAGAATCAAATTTATTACATTTGGACAACATAATTTTTTTTTTTAAGAGTTCAGAAAATGTTTAACAAACTATGTTAAATTTCATCAATTGTAATTGTGTCCATAAAATTGTTCATTTATGACATTGTGTCTAAGAAAACACACGATAGCAGGAGGAAAGAAAAGCTTTAAAATTATGCAAATCATGATGTTGCTATATTTCTATATATGCAAAATTATGATAAGCATTTCCATAAATTAATATTTCCAAAAAATAAAAATGTTAATTTTCTGTAATTGTCTTTATTTATATCTAATTATATATATATAATCTGCATTTTTTAAAAATATATAATCAATTTTTTAACAGTCTGACTGAAGAAAATAGAGGGTAAATAAATTTTCATAGTAAAAATTTTTTATATTTTTAATAGTTTCAAGTTAGAATGAAACTTTAAAATGATTCCATTAATAGTTTGCTAAATTTTAAAACATATCAGCATCACATTTGAGCTGAAATAATATTTTATAAACTTTTATATTGCCTAGAAACAGTCGAACATACTTTTTACATAAACTAATTATTCATAAAATCTTTTAACATTGTTTCAGTGAAGTTTAATTCAACAGTTCATTTATCTCAACTTTTTAGAATTTGTACAGAATTTGAATTGGTTTCATAGTAGTCAATTTAAATTTAATTTCTATTGAGAATAATAGAAGATGATACTATAATGAATAGAATTCAGCACAGAAAAAGTAAAACTGGTATTCACATCAAATTATAATATCCAAATATGTATTGTTAACATTAAATTTAGCGATATTTAATTGTATTACTCAGAAGTATTTGTCAGCATATAATATAATAAAGAATTTTAAGTATAATAAGTATTGGCATTTGTCAACAATAAAAACTAATACTTTGATACACTTGGTATATTTATAAATAATGACACAAGTTATGTGCTCTTAACGCCACATAATATTTATAACTATGACTTAATAAATGAACATGGAAAGTAAAGGAGTTTTGATAGTATAGTAAACAAGTTTAATAGAATCTGTATTTCACCAAAATAAACTAGCATACATTTTTATACTTCAAACAATATTTTATCTTCACAGATGTAACAAAAGTTTTCAATAAAAGAAAACATCCTAGCTGTGAAACTTTACCACAAAAGCCAAATCCATTCCAAGACAAACGTTTTAATAAATTCTTAAATTCCTTTCTAAAAAACCCATTTATTAAGTAATATTTTTTGTTAAAATAATTAAACATTTTGGTAATATATCTTTTTAATTATAATGCAGAAAATTATTCAAATGTATTATGTTTGCTGCTAATATAATTGTAACAAGACTAACTTTTAAAAAAAAAGATTCATGATTTTCAAAAGGCAAGTGAATGTATGTATGTATGTATATATATATATAGAAAGAGAGAGAGGGTGGGGGGATTTTAATTTTTTTAAAGAAACGTTGAGATTTTCCATTAAAATGCAAAAGAAGATTTAAAATATATATTGTAAGTGTCGATTAAGTCATATCAAAAAAGGTTTTAATCCAATTTATTTCAAAATATCTAATTATGAAAAAACAATAATTTAAGTTTGAAGGCATTTTAATGAAGCAGAGAGAATTTAATTAATCAAGTTCTTTATATTAAAAACATATAGACATTAACTTTTTGATTTCAAATGTATTGATGCATCTAAAAATTTGAAGAAAGATGCATATTTATGCATTATGTTTATATGATAGTTTAGTAAACATCAAATTTTATCTAAAGCCTCTTTTTTTAAAATTCTATTATTTGTTAAAATGGTACTGCTATAATAAAATTCTAATAATCCATTTTTTATTTAATCTACTTAAATGAAAAAAAAAAAAATTCAAATAAACATTTTATCGGTTAATTTGTAAGTATCACAATTTCCTGCTTAACATTGGCAGCACCAGGCGTAATTCTTGGACCCGAAAATAAAAGATTGTACTATCCTTTGCTCTATGTTATATTATATACCAATCGCGTTCTATTTTTATACTGATGGTATAATACAAACTAAACATTTTTTAAGTTCTGAAGAATATTTTTAATGCTATTACTATTAATGTTCTATAAAGAAAATTGTTGAAAATTTAAGGTAGTGGAAACAAAAAAGAAGATATGCATTAAGAACTACAATTAAAACAAAACAGAGAATATTTCTTTGATGATCTGCAATCTTTGTATTTACTAGAGAAAAAAAAAAGCATTGATCAATATCACAGTTAATTATTAATTTCAGATCCTTTCCTTTTTAATTCTTATTCTTTTATTATAGCATCTATCTCTGCCTTTACTCACTCATACACATATGTGTGTAGATTTTATCTACTTTTCCAAAGGCCCATTTTCCAATTGTCCACATTCCAAAGGCCCATTTCCAATTGTCCACAGCTCTTATATTTCCTTCTTTGTGTTTAGAAGATTGTTTACTTCTAACATGAAGTTTTTTCTGAGATAAGAGGGCAAAAGCATTTTGAGGTAGTAATTGTATAGAACTTATTTTTATGAAATGCAATTAAAACAATAATTGCCTACAGAATATATGTGACTGTCTGCAAGTTGCACATTATAAGCAGAATATAATACTTTTAATAACAATTAATATATTATATAACAAAAAAAAAAAATGATAATACAAAAATACTTTCTTCTTTACATTCATTAGAATTATAAATCAATTATAATGAATGGAAAAGAATGCTTAAATATTTTATTCTATTCTTCAGATTAGTAATGTATGACTTACAACACAAAGTAAAATTACTAATTAAATATAACAATAACTTCTCTTTAATCTGACACATTCTGGACCATGGCAGTGACAGATTATCTTACTTCAATATAGTTTTAAGAGGAATATCTAAGATAAAAATTTTAATGATTAAAACATGCACATATTAAATAAGAAACACTGCACTAAACCAATACTGACAGTTACGATAAATACTGGAAGAAAATGTGAACAGCATTGCGTTGCCATCTGGCAGTTAAGGTCAACAAATGCCAGAATCCATACGAAAGTGAATGCTCAGTTGGAGCTAGATTATAGAATGTGATGAATCATTAAATGTTGATTAAAGAGATGTTACTGTATAGTGTTATAAAAAATCATAAAACAATAAAAACTGTGTCCTATAAATAACATTAAATGACTTTTAGATACTTTACTATTAATACATATCTTTGGTAGCATGAAATTAGTATTCCACATTTGGAGAAACAGAATTTAAGATAATCTTATCCATATTTAGATAATACTTACAGAGCTATGTTCACCACTTTGAATATCACAATTAAGAATTTTAGCAGTCAACTTCTTTAGGGATGGAGTTCGACCATTAGCAATTTCCCGAAAAGGTTTGTACTTGGATGTATCCCTCAAGTCATACTTGGGGTGACCAATCAATAGAGCCTAAAATTTTTATTTTAGAATCAGTAATCCAAAATGTTTCAATTAAGATATTTTAATATTTTGTACAAAGAAAAGGAATAAAGAAATAAAATTGATTATATTCTAGTATTCCAATTTTGCTTAACCAAAGAATTAATAATTTCTGAGAGAGAAAAAAATTAAATTATGATGAACTTTTAAAGAGAAAATGAGTAGATATTGTGATTATTAATAATAGACATAAGAAAATACACACGCTACCATTACATTTTAGTACAAATTTTATTACATTAAAAGTATAATCATTTTGGAAAACATTCAAAAAAAGTTATACTGCCATATTTTTTTTTTTTTTCTTAAATCAGAAGGGTAAAAACTAATTAGTTACCTCTTTTTATCAAATGATTCAATATAAAATGAAGAATAAATGTATTGTTAATTTTAAACATATCTTATTCTTTTTATAGAAGTAATACAAAATTAAAAAAAAATCCACTAACCTTTCATTAATTAATGATCCATATTAAAAGGCAAAAAAAAAAAAAACAGAAGTTTAATAACATTTTGTTAATTTAAGTTTACAATTAACATAAAGCAAATTATTTGTTTTTGAAATCAATTCAAATAGCTATCTTTTTTAGAAAATTTAGAGTTTAAAAATGAAATATATAGCAAGGGAATAAGGATATGCATTCTCTTCCTATGCTTGTCTGACAAGCCTTAAAAAAACACACCTGGGGGGGACCCTCTGAAACATTAAAGAAGCTTTTTTTATACTACTTAATAATTCTCATGCCTTCAACAAAATTTATTTAAAATTAATATCTACAATAATAATTAGGAAATGAAAATTTTATATCATTATAAAAATATTGAAACATTTATTATGTAATCATTAAAAAAAAAAAAAAGCAGAACAAATAAATTTAAGATTGAAATAAGATATATCAACTACAAATTATCATATAAAAATTATTTAAAATGTAAAACTTTTAATGTTGATAATTTTAAGGGAAAAATGCAATTTGTAAAAACTTACATCAAAATCATGTTTTAGATCATGTCCAACAACTTTTCTACCATGAATTATACATAACACATCTTGTTGAACTTCATAAAGATCTTTTCCTGTAAATAAATGAAAATAAAAAGCATGTAATAAAAACATAATATCAAACAATAATTAGAATTATAAATTAACATAAAACAGTAATATTTCTAAATAGAATTCATCATATTTTACAATTTATAACATACAATACAACAACAAACAAGATGAGCTTATTCTGTTTCAAATTAATGTATTAAAAAACAACCATCTGTATTTTATGTAATAATATTAAAATAGAGTTATTTAATTTCTTTCATTTCTAGCAATTTTACAAGTACTTGATTAAGGCAACAAGTAGTCAATTGTTTAATGAGAACAGGGGGCAACTGACTACTTTTTTCTAATGTACAAGAACATTTCAATGTGATAGTAGCACACTAAGAAAAAAAAAAATTGTTTTAAAAACTTCAAATGTATCGTTATTTAACTCAAGCAATTCATTTAAAGTATATTTAGGGCATTACATAATTTAAATTACTTGTATTAATTTAGGAAATATCCATTAATAACTAAATAGTAATTCAAAATATTTAGTCAGTAAAATTAATTCACATCTGCTTAGTTCAGATTTCATTTTCAATGAAATAAGCATTTTATGGAATACGTTTACATATATACATTTATATTAAGTTTATTATGAAATAAGCCTTGTTAAGCCTTAAAATGATATTCACTTCATCTATAATTTGAATTTAATTTTCTATTAATAATGAATTTAGCATAAATTTGGAATTCATATAATTTTAAATCAAATTTGTAATCCATACTGGTGGATTGAATTCACAGAAGGGAGGTTGAAAACTTCCAAGTGTATAAATTTCTTTCAAAATTCATTGCAACTTGATAGTAAATATCATTATTTATAAATTTTGAAATCAATCTTACCCCTTTTTAAATCAGCTGGTCGAACACCACTAACTTCAGTACGATAATCAGTAACCTTCTCTTTAGGCTTTACAAATTCATCATATATACATTCCCCAAATTCATTGACTATTGAAACTCGGGCAAGTATTGAATCTTTACCAGTGGGACCAGTTCCTACCATTTCACAATCAATGGCTACAGCTGCTGTCAATCTAAATAATAAAACAAAATGAAAATGGTTAGTATTTATTTGCAAGTAAGTTAAGTTTAAGTCAAGTAAGTAATCAAGTTTTAAGTCAAGTATATTAATGAACAATTCTCACAATTAACTTTGTTATCAACAGCATTGATTTAGAAAAATAAGTAATAATGCTATTTATATGTACATTTGACAAATAAATTAATTTATTCTCATGGAATAAAAGAACTAAAAATTGATAGACATAAATATATTGCATAAAACAAAAATTCAGACTTTGATTGTTATATATTAGCCTACAAAAAATACTATGCAAACTGCTTTTAGATTCCCACCAATAAAAGAATGAAAATAACAAATATGATTTATAACACGTATGCTCAATCTTTTAGTTTCCATGGGTCACATTGAAAAAGACGAGTTGTATTAGGGCCACTTATAAAATACACTAATGATAGTTGATGCGCAAAAAACTCGGCATAAATAAAGAATAACTAAGTAATTGACACTTTATTACTTTTTTTATTATAGAAGTAAAAGATAAGAAATCAGAAAGATGTTTCACAATGTTTTTCAGACGCTAATGCTTCAATAGAAATAATTACAATTCTCAATGAGTATTCAAGATGCCTTGATGAGATCATGTTCTAGTTTTATTTTTCATGTGCTTTATCCTTGAAATTAGCTGTTCACAAATGCAGATATACCAATTTAAAATGGGCTTTAGTAATTCAGATAATTTTCTGTAATTTTTTATACTTATCAGAAGCGAGTTTGTGTTTGGTGGTGGGGGATAAGTAGCAAACAAACTTTATAATTCAAAAACTGCCATAAAATTTCCCTCAGTGAAAATTCCCATTTGCAACTGTGGCTAGAATTTAAAATGTCCCATAAAGCAGTAAGTTTTTTAAAAAGCAAATTTAAAAGTTTTTATTAAAATAGAACTAATTTAGTGATAATTTAAGGTACTAATAATAAACATGCTCATAATATTAATTACAAATTAAATTTAATACATTACAAAAAAATTTGTCTATAAATAATACTGCACAGTACTTAGAAATGAAAACAAAACCATTGTTAAAAAAATTTATTACAAAATGCTAACAAATATCAATATTAAGTTCTTTGATGAAACTATTTTAGTTTAAGTAAAGACCTCACCAGCTAACAAGTTATTTTTGCTAATAAAGAGAAAATGCAATATATTTATTTATGCACATTATAAATAAAATGTGTTATTTGCTATGAATGTTTATAAAAAAAATACAATTTTCTTTCTCACATGAGAATTAGTGCTATTTCTCTCGAAATGATAAGTTCATAAACTACCTGAACACTCAAATTAAAAATTAGGAGTAATGTTTTTAATTTAATCTAATTTTTCTGATAATAAATGTTGTGTACAATATTTATTTTCTTTTTGTTACTATTATTAAGGAAAAATAAATTCACCAATTGCTACTATTATTATAGAACAGAAAGGTGTATAATTTAACTAAATATAAGTAAACTACTGGGTCACCTATATTAAAAATAATATGTAATTAAATACACTATATAATTAATAAAAAATGAATTTCATACCTAATAGGCTTTTCTTCTTCTTCTTCCTCCTGGTCATTTACTTTAGTAGCTGAAGGAATCAAAGACTCTTTCCTACAAGAAAATATAAACAGACGTAAAATTCATTAAATACATAAATAATTCCAAAATATATTTGAAGAATTAAATTTTAGAGGAAAATTGGTTTTTATTTCATATGGCAAAATATTACCTAAAATTTTGAATTAAAATTACAGCTGTTTAAATATATCAACAATGCATATCACATATTTAAAACTGGGGGATCTTTTCCTTTTTTTGTTTCAATTTAGCCACAACTAAAGTTTGAAACATTTTATGGTGTAATATATATACACTCATTGACACAATATACATATATATTGATTAAAAAACATATAAAACATCTGAATGTTACTAATGAAATATATCAAATATAGATGCTGAATTTAAAAAAAAAATATATATTTTTTTTTAAAACAACTTTCAGATTACAGCAAACTTAAATCATATGACTTTCAAATGCAAATATTTTTAATGAAGGAGGAATATCACCAAGTCTTCATGTTCACTAATCAATTTGAAACCCATGTAATTTAATGCTTCATATTGCTTCTAAAATCGTTTTTAATAAAGATTACACAAGGGATGCCAAACGTTGTTTTCATATTTTTAAAAATTCAGCAAAACAAACACAAAGATATGCACAAATGTATTTTTTAATTTAATAAAGAAAATATCAAAAGTTTTTCAATGATATTCATGATATTTCAATGTATGCATCAACAGTTGCACAGAACATATAAACCAATAACCTTTTTTTTTTTTTCCCATCTTCTGAACATTTTGATTTTTTATTAAGGGCATATTTAAAAAACAAATAAACATTGCTTTAAAATTTTTCTATCTCATGACACTGAGCAATTGAAAATCAAATTATAGTGATACTACCCTTAACAACGCATATTTTTTCCTCTTACACACAATGCAAGAGGAAAAACTGAATAGCTGCTGTAATTCGAGTTTTCTGCTAATCATTGTTTTTGATTACTGATGAGCAATGTGTTTCAAGTCCAAAGGTATTTAAGGCATAAAAAATTAAATCTCAAATCCCTTATGTGCGATTAATGGCATGCATATTAAAATGCTATGAACATTGCCAGAAAAAGCTTTGATCCTTGCTTCCTGTCATTTCATTGCTGAACAATATTTTACACAAGACTGGTACTTATTTCCATACATTAAAAAATTATCTTAAAAATTGTTTCTATTTATTCAAATAAAGAAAATTTTTTTTTAAAAAAAGCTTTAATTGTTTGTTTATATAATTATTCATCAATACAATTTCAATGTTAACCTTAAACCATTTTTACAAATTTGAAAATTATACGAATGAAATCTGAAGTTAGTCACCTTTATAAAAAAAATAATTATTTGCTTTTTTACGTTACAATGAGAGTCAATTACACTACAACTGAAAAGTGCATTTTTTTTTTTTTTTTTTTTTTATCAAACTCTAAAGTTTATTTTCTTTTAAAAATTAGCAATTACATTTCTTGAAATTTGCCACAATTAATAACAATAATAACCATTTAGATCAAGGCTTTTATAGCTACAAATAGAATTACAAGAGAATTATTTTAATCAGTATATAAAAAATTTAAATTTTGGAGTAATTTTTAAATAAAAATTTTTTTTTTAATACATATCGCTTAATTTTGTAAATTTTTAGATACCTTCAGTAAAATCAAACTTGTATTCTGGTCTGTTTTTAGGATTTTTTGAAGTACATTTGTTTTCTTCATTTGGTGGATTCATTTTCCGCAACTTAGAAGGATAAGATTTTTTTTTAGGTTTTGAAGGATTTTCAGATCCCTCTTCTTTTTTCCAACACCTAAAAAAATAAAATACAACATGTTTTAGAATATAATTCTAAGAGATCTGCTTTTAAATGCAAGATTAATTAAAAAATATATAAACAAAATGTTTCTAAAATTATTTTTTTATATCCAAAAACAAGCAATTCATCACATGTCTCAAGTTTTAGAACAAGTTCTAGTAATTCAAATCTTTTACAATAAAAATCACACTTTTCAAAATTTAAAAAAGAAGGGTTGCCATTTTTCTCTACAATTTTCTTTTTTTGGTGTTATGTGGTATTTCCAAGATAATTATGTAGTTTTCACATTTAATTTTTGTAATGAAATACATTCAAATATTTATAAACCTTGATATCTTCAGTTGCCATACAGTTTTTACAATATTATATGCAACAATGAAATACACAATTGTACTAGCTAATTTGAATTGCAATTTCTTCATGGTGACTTTTTTGGCAAATTACTCGATTTTTTTTTTTTTTATGTTTTAGTACATAAAAACCTACCATTGCATATCTTCAGAAAATAAAATTAACTCTTTTATATCAGAGAAGTTGGCAAGTTTCACATGAAAGGGTTCTTAACCTTTTTTGTTTTATGGACTCCTTTTTGCAAGTAAAATGAAGGTCATGGTACATTTCTCATAATTATATTTTAAATGTGTAAAATAAAACTAAATATAATAAAAATCATTAAAATTTCCTTCAGTAAAAATGCTATAGCTCTTTCCTAGAAATATTAATCAAAAATAAGTCTAGAATTAAACAGGGACATTTTTACTGGTAAAATATCAAAACATTTTTTTATTTTTATTTATTAAACAAAATTTTTGGTAATTGCAAAACAATTATAGATTTATACATTAGTCTCTCTTGCTTTACACAATAAGAAAATCCCCTATTTTATTTTTGCATTTATTTTAATATACGTCTTTTTTCAATAAAAGTACTTTCATGAATAAGTCTAAATGCCATTTGTCATTCTACATAAAGCGGAATGAAATGATACATGAAATAATCAGAATATTTCATACCTCGCCTAAGAATGCTAAGCTTTCTTTACAATAATTGCTTTTTAAACATTGTTGGTTTTTTATACATAACCAAAATAGGGTTTATAAATATGCCAAAATTTGTCTCATTGTTTTATTATTTGCCAATAATAAGTATGATTTTCAATAAAATACATATATGTTTTTTTTAAATGAATATTTAAATTCTCTGTTAAATGCTTTATATGAAAAAACGTTGATTTATGATTTATTCTGACAAGAAAGAACAGGATTCAAATTAATAATAAAAATACTAATTTTTATAAAAATTTTCAAACATTTCTTTAATTTTCTCCGGTGACAAAAATCCTCACTTTATATACATATATAGTATTTTACATCATCCTGTAACTTTCACAACTTACTTCTGAAATAGAAGATAAATAGGAGTGGGCTTGAATAAAATGTTGCGAAATGATACCACATAAACTGCTTGACAAATGGAGAAAAATGACGAGTATTCCACAAAAGAACTTTGATGTGTAGGAAAGTAAACTTCTTACCTGTTAGAATATATTTTAAAATAGACTCTCCAACAAAAAAAAAAAAGAAAAGCTTTTAAATAACATCTGATTAAGCTACCATGCATTTAAGTCTCACATTAGATAAGTATACTTCTCTTAAAAGGGGGAAAAACAAAAACAAAATCAAAGAAACAAAAAAAAAAAAATTTTTTTTTTTAATCAATCTAAATATAACAGCTAAATAAAAATTAACTTCCATGCTTGTTAAAATGCAACCAGACCATCCCTAAAACCAAATTATATTAAAGGAAAAAATAAAGAACTACTACTTGGAAATAAAGTTGTGTTTTGTTCTGTTTTCTTACAAAAGGCATAGTCTCCTTATTTTCTATTTTTTCAATCTTACCAATTTAATGCACAGGTTTAAGCAATGGAGAATTTTCTGAAAAAAAAAACTATACAAATATGAAATTATTATGAAACTACTGTTTCAAAAAGTAAGACCAATTTTCAATTTAATATTCCCAAGGCTTATGGAATTTCAATTTCTTTTTTCGGTTGCTGACACTGTCCTTGAAATTTGTGTCAAATTTGAAGTCAAAATATTCATTAGTGTTTGAGTTACACTTAGCTTGGGGGAAGCTAAAACTGATTCCAGAGATTTTTGAAATGTCTGATTTAATTGAGCAAAGAACTTGCATTCAATTTTGTTTGCGGAAACGTATAGAATGTTTCAGAAAGCATTCGGTGATCATTCCTATAACGGAAAGAATTGTTTAGAAGTGGAATAAACAGTTCAAAGAAGGCAGAGAATGCGTTGAAGATGAAGATCCCTCTGGTCAACCATCAACTTCAACTGACGAAGCTCACATCCAAAATTAAAGATGTGGTGCTTGCAAACCGTCAATTTCCAATTAGATACCTTGCTGCTGACGCTCGATTTCAAAAGGAACGGTCAATACCATTTTGAGCCTCACATCTCGATTGGCACCGAAAAACACTGAATGTGCCAGCTCACATTGCATTGATTCTTGGTGCCTTTTTCACCAAAAATTAAATCCATATAGTTCCACAATCACTGTAATAGCACCATGCGACTTCTGGTTATTCCCTAAACTCAAAAGACCACTCCGGGGACACCGTTTTTGAGTCGATTGAAGAAATTCAATGTGAATTGTCACACGCTTTGAAGTGCTGATGACTTTTTAGCATGCATTAAGGATTGAAAAACTTTGGCATATGTTCATTGTGTCCGGAAGGGATTACTTTGAAGGCAATGAAATAAATTTGGAAGAATAAATAATGAGTTTTTGAAAAAAATAAATAAATAATTGGTCTTACATTTTGGGAGCAGTAGTATATCTTCTCCACTTATGGATAGAAAACCTTCTGTTTCAAGTATGTATTAATGTCACTGTACGATTTCATTTAATTATCGGTAGCCAAATTAAAAACTTTTTCAGATTCAGACTCAATATTCTTAATATATGTATGAAAATGCAGCATTAATATAAAGTATTGCATGTAGCGAGTACTAATAGTGCAGAATAGTTGTGCTTATAGTTCATACACATTTTAGTCTTCGGTTTTCGTGTTATGTTCTTATATTTATACATAGTGCCCTATATCAGATCATTTTCTAAACATGGTTCTAGTTTTATAAAGCCCATAGAAGTATGCTTTTTGTTACTTGCTTATGTCTAAGAAAATAAACCACATATCTATAAAAAGAAAGCTTCATTGCTTATAAACACGACTTTTTAATCACTTTTTCTCCATTATAGCCTTTGTTTTAATGGGCTAACCTTCCTTTCCTATATAAAAAGCATAATCTAGCAAAAGGATATTATAAGATGCATCAAATACAAAAATAAAAATTATTCTAGGTTTACATATTAATCATTAATAATTAGAGTAATAAATAACCCTTTAATAATGTTTATAAAATGTGAATTAAAATAAACTCAATTATTAATAAATTTCAGTTATATTGAATTTATATTCAAAATTTTTCCATAAGTATTCTATTAATTTAGTCAAATAATTTCAATGAAATAAAGAGTACCTAATTATGTTC